>CAWTZC010002117.1:0-16866 GCA_963919715.1 Microtus obscurus | reverse complement strand
GAGGACTCTGAGAGGACAAGTTCACGGATTAGGGGACTCACACTCCAGGCCTGGATCCATCCCTGTCAGGAAGCGGACCACAGCTTCCAACTGACTCAGTTTCCGGTGGTCTGGGTCGATATCCGTGATGCAGTAGATCCTGGAAATGCAGGGAACTCATGCTACCTCAGATCCCCCACCCCCTTTCTCCCTCCCACCCTTACCTCCCTGCGTACCAGTCACTGGCCAGGGTCAGATCCGGATGAAGCAAGTCATGCAGGCCTGAAAACAGAGTCCATACTCAAGCTCATACCCTGTGGCCGTGGGCACACACCCCGGGGTCTACAGATCTCTTTGCACGAAGGGTTTCCATGAACACACCTCTTGGCTTTGGGGGCTATAGTCTCAAACCTCTTTAGATACCAGTGTCTTGCAAGCCCCACCCTTCGAGGAGCTAACACTTGGAAAGCAGTGATTTTGTCTTCCTTGATTTTATCACACACGGCCGTGACAGTGGCCAGCTAGAATGGCCTGGTGGGCTGTGCCTGCCGAGTGAGCTCTGGAGCCTCGCTGGCTCTTGTAGCCCATCTGACTGCGCACTTAGTGCACTTGCCGATGGAATGAGTGAGTGAGATCCCGGCGCTCAAGCATAAGTAGGTGCTCAATGAAGCTTTGGGAAATTACAGGCAGAGACCGTGGGCAAACAGCTGAGGTTAAGTCAGCTCAGGGACTGGGATAGGGGTGAGGCCCTTCTCTGCCACCTTGTCTGGTGGGAAATGCTCACCCTGAGTCCACCCTGGGTTGACCCTGCCCAGCAACCTGGGAGAGCGACTCCCCTACCACACACGACATCACAGTCAGCACACGGCGTGACCTACCTTCCTCCACAGACGTGTTTCCCAGGAGGACGTATTCCCCATGGCCTCTGGTCAGCACCACTCCCAAGCTAGAGAGAAGAGAGGGCGGCTGTGTGCACAGTTGTTGCGTCTGCTCTCACTAGTTGTTCAAGGAACCTTTGGACACAGGGCAATGACCCACCTTTCTAGCTCTCCCCTTTAGCCTGGCCTCACAGGTCGTCCCCTTGGGAACCAGGAAGGGACTGCTAGTTTTTGAGTCATTCTTCCCAGGAAGGGCTCTGGAAATGACACAGACCATGGTTTCTGGGGCTCCCTGGATACTTAAGGAGTAAGGAAGTACTTGATTTTCCAAGGACCCTGAAATGTTTATGGCTCTCAGGATTCCCTGAGGAGGCTCCTTCCCTACTGAACCCCATCTCTTGGTAGCACATTAGATTTGAATTTGGGGAGCATTCAAAGGTGTAGCACCTGGGCTCTGCCTCAGTGCCAACACTGTTGGTTTGCATGGGCCTAGCCGTTGGCAATCTTGAGACGTCCTCAGGTATTCTAGTGGGTGGTGAGAGCAGGGAACCTGAGTGGCACCGGGAAATGACAGAGGGGACCTTAGAACTCTTCCTCCCGTCCTGCACTGCCATCTATGTAGAGTGTGTGTGTGTCATGTCAACCTCCGCTCGGTCTGAAGCAGCTGCTATCACCGTCACTCACACATCACAGATGACATCTGAGGACATCACGTGCCTTGACTCAGGCCACAAAGGCCGTAAGTGGGGGAGCTGGGATTCAAACTCAAAGTTGGGCTTCAGAACTGGACATTTAGCCACGCTGGCAAAGCCCATCTAGAGCTCATTTCCTGAATGCTAACGGACTAGGATCCTTTGCTAATAGCACAGAATTGCTAAATTGGTAAGAAAGAATCGGCTCTCAAACCCGAAAATACCCTCATGAGCCGGTGGCATTTCCGCTCTGTCTCCCACCCTGGCTCGTGTGGCATTACTCCCTCACCTGAAAGGCGTGTCGCTGATGTCCGTGAAGAAGTAGTCATTGGTCAGGAACAGAACCCGCTTCTGAGAGCAAAAGAAAAGGGTCCTGGCTAGGTGCCAGAGTGGTGCTGGTCATCTCGCTGTACCCTCCGCAGACCTCACTCCTCAGCCATCTCAACCCCGTTTATGGACACTCGTGGCCAGAAACAGCTCACAGCTCAGCGAACTGGCCTTTTGTTGCTGCCTCTAAGATCCAGGCTTGCCCAGCTGTGCAGCCAGCTCAGCACTTGCAACATATTAATCATTTTTAACCAACATCCACGTAATTCAGATGATCCATTGACTGCTGTGCTGGACCCTGCAGGCAGCGTGAGTCTAGGCTTCCTTCAGGACAGTGAGGTGACACTGGGGCTGGAAATATCTAGAGACTGGGGTGTGTACATTTGACTCCTATCTTCCCGGAGGAGAGAGAGGGACACTGTTCTCCTGATCCTACCTCTTTAACTTTTTAGAAAAACTGCTAGACTTCCTGCAGGGCAGGGAATCTGGACTGCTCTTCATTCTCGAGAGGGAGGGGGAATGGAGTGGGGGGAGGGGGAGGGGTAGGAGAGTAGGGGGAAGGGGCGCTGTAAAAGTTGCGAGGGAGGGGAGGGAAATAGGAAACGGGGAGGAGGCGGAAAAAAATAATAAAATAAAATTTATTCTCAAAAAAAAAAAAAAGAAAGAAAAACTGCTAGAAAAAAATAGATGACTATTCCAAAGAGTGAATGAGAGGGAACCCACAAAGGAAGCAAAAGGACAGACGCCAGCAGCACTCAGCCTCAGTTGTGTGCTCACGGGGTGTGGGGTGGGGAGGTGGAGGGGGGCTTGGATGGTTGGAGATGGGGCAGAAATCACAGCTGGAGGGCCAACCTGAGGAAAGTCAGCAGTTCTGACCCTACAGCAAGCCCACAGCTCCCACGACAAGCCTACAGCTACCTGACGACAAGCCCACAGCCCCCATCAAGCTCCACAGCCCCCACGACAAGCCCACAGCCCCTATGACAAGCCCATAGCCCCTATGACAAGCCCACAGCCCCAATGACAAGCCCACAGCCTCCACGACAAGCCCACAGCTCCTATGACAATCCCACAGCCCCCCACGACAAGCCTACAGCCTGCACGACAAGTCCACAGCCCCCACGACAAGCCTACAGCTCCTATGGCAATGAAGTAAAGCTAGATGGCAATAACAGCAGAAACTGTAGCAAAGCACACAGATGCATGGATATGAAACAGCACACTGCTGAATGACGAATAGATCACTCAAGAAATCAAGTAAGAAGTAAAAACAAATCTAGAATGGAATAAACAGGAAAACACACAGAAAGCTATGGGGACACAATGAAGTCTTAAAAAGCAGAAGTACCCACATAAAGTCAGAGAGAACTCAAATAACATAATGATGTACTTTAAGGACTTAGAAAAAACAAAAAACAGCTAGGTGGTGGTGGTGCACACCTTTTAATCCCAGTACTAGAGAGACAGAGGCAGGTGAAGCTCTGTGAGTTTGAGGCCAGCCTGGTCTACAGAGTGACTTCCAGGACAACCAGAGCTAACATTAAAAAACAAAGCAAACAGAAAGAAAGAAAGAAAAGAAAGAAAGAAAGAAAGAAAGAAAGAAAGAAAGAAAGAAAGAGCCAAACTCCAAAGCAGTAAATAAGGAGAAATAATTATAAGGACAGAGATGAAATGAACAAGAAGGAACAACAACAGAAACAACACAAAGAGCCAATGAAATGAAGGGTTGGTTCGTTGAAAAGAGAAACAAGACTGACCAGGTGAGCCAATTACCCAAAATAAAGAATTAAGAAGAATACCCCCACATTCATAAAATTTGAGATGGAAGGGGCGACACAAGAACAGACCCCAGAGGAATTCGGAACACCCTCAGAGCACACCCTAAAAACACAGATTCTAGACAACTGGAAAATCTACAATAAATGGATGAGATCTTACATGCATATGACCAACCAAAATTAAACCAAGATGAAATAAATAATGTAAACAGACCCATAGCCAGCAGTCAAGACTGAAGCAGCAATAACATAATTCTTCCAACAAAAGAATGCCCAGGAGGATGCAGGTGGCAGGGCACACACGACATGAAAATAGAGGGAATCCGGAGGATGGCGAGGTTTAAAACAGGGAAAGCGTGCGTGCCCGGGCAGAACACGGTGTCCTAGTTTCTCTATGTTTATGTGATAAAACACCTAGACAAAAGCCACAGGGGAAGGAAGGGGTTTAGTTAGGCTCACAATGCCAGGTCATAGCCCGTGGTTGTTCAGGGTGGCAGGTACTTGAAGCAGCTAGTTATACCCAGTCAGCTGCCAGCAGAGAGAGCGCAAATGCTTGTGTCTGCCTGGTGCTCAGGCCCCCTTCTCTTTCCCTCTTAGAGCCATGGAATTCAAACTCAGGGTGGTGCGCCCACTTTAGGATGGGGTTCCCACCTGAGGATAAGGCAACCAGGACAACCACACACTGACATATCCATGGGAAAACTTCGTCTAGACAATCCGGCGTGAAGCCTCTCTTCTCAGGCGATTCCAGGAACGTGGTGAGTTTACAATGGCGTTAACCGAAATTAGGCTGTCAGAAGTCACATGTAGACACACTATCTTATAAGCTGATTTAAAAACAAGTCTAAAAAGATTCTGAACAGAGGCACCATGGATAGGTGGACAATGGCAATCTCAGACTGCCTACCAAATATTTATGTTTCTATCCAGGCAGTAGTGCTGACCCCCGCCTTGGTCAAAGATTCTTCTCTTTACAGAGAGTGGTGGCAGCATAGGCGTTCATGGTCAAGGCGCTGAGAACAAGCAACTGCTGAACTGTAAGCAGGACATGGCCATCTCCTCCCCCAAGAGAACACTGCTGAACAAGGGCAGAAAGGACGCTAGATCTGAACAGTTGGTAGGAGGGCCAACCTAAGGGCACATAGAGACCTCTCTGCTTCTGTATGCAGTCATTTCCTGTTCTGGCTGACATGCCTTCCCTGCCATTATGGAACCAATGAGACAGCTGTCTTGGGTGAGATTGGGGGTACAGGATATGTTCAGGTTTCTTCTTGTCCCTACTGTGATCTCTGGAGCTCTTGATATCTAGTTCTTCAGTGGCAGCTGACGGTCTTCAAGTGTCTGCCTCATATCAGAGAGGAAGCAAGGAGCCCAGCTGGCTGAGCACAGCGAGCCCTTTCCTGACACCAGCCTGGCTTCCCCCAAGTCAATGCTGCTGTTCCCACACTGACAGGGCTGGAATGTCACCACGCTGCTTCGTAACTCACCGAAATGTAAAATTTCCCCTGAGATGCAGGTTTTTGTTTCCCACTTTTGACAATAAGAATGTGCGTGTGGGTTTGTTGTCTAGTGTGACACACAGTTTCATCAAAAGAGAGCAAGAGTTGGGAAACTTGGTAGAAAATAAACCTGAAAAAACCTAACAAAAAAATAGAACATGCTATGTGTTGGCACTGGTAGACCTGTGGTTTCTCACGTGGAGCAAGACTAGACTCACATATTCAAGAGGGTAAAGAGCTCAATTGTCCCTGTCCCACGAAGAGAACCAACAGCAGCAGCGGCTGCTGGGGGTGCAGACAATTCTTCGGTGACAGAGCCACTGGAGAGTTACTCATCTGCCAGTGGGTAGGTTTGCATCTAACCCCACATGAGTGGCCCTGGATCAACCCAGGGGATCACAAAGCAAACCCGAGAAGCCAGGAAAGTGAGGCAGGAGCTTGGTGTGTGTGTGGGGGGAGTGTTGGTGAGGGTGGAGAAAGGACAGAGGAAAAGTGCCAACAAATAAAGTAATAAACACTGAACGGGACCTGAAACGGGCTATAAATCATCAAATTCATTTAGTTCGGGACCTGGATAAAAAAAAGACAGCAACCTAGAGAGAGAAGTCGGAAGACAAACATGAGAAAGTCATCAGAATGAAAGAGAAAAGGGCAGCGAGGAAATTGTGTCTTAAAAGAAATTAGAAAAGTTGGAAACTAAGAACTTAATGAATTAAAAAAAATCACAGTGGAAAGCATTAGCAATAGATACATAGAAGAAAAAACAGCAGGGGTGTAGGACAAGGTTGATGAACCCCCCCACCCCTACATTTAAACACTACTTAGGATAAAAATGAACATGATCACAACTTCCAAGAACTCTGGGATCTCTTTAAGGCACCAAGCCTAAGAAGCTCCAGCAGAATAAAGAGCTTACACTAAACACTCAAGGTGTAGATAATATATTTATCTCATGAATTACAGCAGAACAGCTCCTCCCCAGATTTAGAGAAAGAAATAGATACCTAAACACACCAGGCATTTAGAACCTCAAACAGACATGACCAGAGAAGATCTTCACTATGACATATGGCATTTTACAGACAGGAAGTCAAAAATAAAAAGCAAAGGAGCTGTCTTGGTTAGGGTTTTCATTGCTGTGAAGAGACACCATGACCATGGCCTCTTTTAAAGGAAAACATCTTATTTGGGGCTGGATTACAGTTTCAGAGGTTCAGTCTATTATCATTCATGGCAGGGAGCATGATGGCATGCAGGCAGATGTGAGTGTGGGAGAAAGAGCTGAGAGGCTTATGGTCTTGTAGGCAATAGGAAGCCGACTGAGACAGACACTGGGTGGTAACCTGAGGATAAGGAAACCTCAAAGTCTGCCCCCAGAGTGATACATTTCTCAACAAGGCCACACCTTCTAATAGTGCCACTTCCTATGAGATTAGGTGAGCCAATACATCCAAACTACCACAGAAGCAATAATACAGAACTTTGACAGGGGGTGGAGAGATGGTTCAGTGGTCAAAAATGCCTACTGCTCTTGCAGAGGACTTGGGTTTGATTCTTAGCACCTATATGGCGCTCACAATTTTCTGTAACTCCAGTTCCAGGGGATCTAAAACTCCCTTCTGGGGTTTCCCAGGACACATGCACGTCTGTACATTTACCCAGGCAATACACATAATTAAAAATAAAATAAATTAACTAAAAGCAGTAAGAGAAAAAAATCCTAACACATCAACAAAGAAAAAAACATCAGGCATATTTTTAGCAGCTCTCAGTGCCAGGAAAAGATGCAATAATGTATTTGAGCCCTGAGAATAAAGACCTGCTGACTAAGATTGCTGTGTCCAGCAAAGATGTCTTTAAAAGTTGATGGAGACGTAAGGGCACTTGCAAGACAAACACAAACTTGACAGTTCTCAAACCACGAAACATAAGATCACCATATGACCCTGTCAGACACTCTTGGGTGCGAGCCTGGGCCAGTCTAAGGCAACAACCCCCACAACTCCACCCGTCCTTTCTTTGTTAATTGCTGCTCTGTTCATGGAAGCTAAGAAATGAATCAGTCTAGATCTCTGTCAACAGATGAATGATTTAAAAATAGGCAGAGCACGGCTATGCGCACACAAAACACACACACACTCACACACACACACACACACACACACACACGGAAGTTTTGGAACTCCTCAAAAGAAAAGTGAAGTCATGACATTTGCAGGAAAATGAATGGAAGTGGAGATCATATGTTAAGTGAAATAAGGCAGACTAAGGAAGACAAGCACTCCATGTTTTCACTTGTGTGGGATGTAGATTTACAACGACGCGTGGGTGTCTATACAAATGTGTGTATTTATGTATCCATGTGCTGAAGTTATGGAACTTGAAAAGGAGTCACGAGAGGATGGGTGACATGGCAGAGGAGGGAAAAGAGGATCATGGGATACGTGTGATATGAAGCAGATGGGGAGGGGTCTCGGGGGAGGAATGCCAGAAAGGGGCAGGATGGGGCTGGAAAATGTACTGAGTGAGGTAGCCCAGTCCCAGAAAGGAAAGCATTATGTGTTTTCTCTCACACGTGGGTCCTAGCTTCTAATTATGTAAGTGTATATGACCTATATAATTATGTAATGCACACACATATATATCATATAATTATATAATATATGTATCATACACATATGTATCTACGTGGAAGCAAGTGTGTGTAGAGGCTAGGAAACCAGAAAGGGGCTCATGGGAGAGGAAAGGAGACTTTAAAGGAGAGAGGTAGAGAGGGCAATGGGACAAATGTAATGCAGAAGTGGGAGGGAGCCCTGGGTGGAGGGTGGGAGGATGGAGGGAGGGAGAGTGGGGGAGGACTAACTGAAACTATGCAGGAAGTGGCATAAGGAAAACTGTTGCTGCATTATCCAATTTTATAAAGAAAAGAAATGTTTTTCTAGACACTCGAAGAAGTCTTTGAGACTGGAACTCCAAGCAAACAGAGCTCAAAGGCCTGAAGTCTAGAACCTGTGATTTTCCATAGTCCTAGTCTAGTTTCTGGCTTCTCTGATGTCTCCATCCACAAGATGTAGATGATAAGAAACCGGCTTCTGTAGGGTAGCTGAATAAATGGGCATCTGTACTGTGCTCAGTCTCACTTCTGACAAATCTAGACTGCCACGTTTATTGGTGGTGTTAGCAGTAGGAAGACAGGACATCTGTGACTCCTAAGAAGCCATTATCCCAGTTACCCATCGCCACCAACATCCTGCTCCTCTGATGCCCGCATGTTTCAGGGAAGTCTTGATACTCCTGAAATGGTTTATTAGTAGCAATGAGCAATTTCCCAGGCAGGAAGAAGTTTCTGTTGCTCTCGGTTAGGACCCTGCCTGGTGGCTTTGAGAAGGATGGAGAGGCCTGGAGATAACCCCAGGCCCTGGGAGAAAGGGTGAGCGTACATTCACCCACTGGGTGTACCAATGCGTTGGACATGGCACAACTGTTATGGTTGTTGAGTGGCCATGCACACATTAGGGTTTTCATGGTAGGTTCAATGTCCTGGCACACTGTACCTTGGCAGAGGTCGTAGGGCATGTTGAAAGCGCAGGGAAGGAACCATGACTCTTTTGTTATCAGTGGTGACCTGGCTTTACTGACATTCCTGGTGTGTCTGATGAGGCAGAAGTCCCACAGCAGTCCTGGTGGAGACCAAGTCCCTCTCTAGAAGGGACACTGGCCGGCACCTCTCAGTTTGGCCTCTGCTGAGAGTTGAGCACAGTGGAGGACTCGGGTCTAGTTGCTGCAGACAGACGCTGTGTTCTTTGAGTGGAGGCAGGTGGTAATGAAGGAGGTGGTGGGGGTGGTTGCATAAAAGGAGGTGACATTTGCTAATATGTCAAGGGACGATGCAAATTCAGAGGACTCATCAGAGCCTTTTAAGTGAGAAGATGAAATGTCTTTTCGGATGACACACAGGCCTATACAGATAGTGGGGGGTTCTGATTTTGACTCTCTATAGTGAGGGTATTCGTTTCCGCGCTCTGTGTTTGGATAAAAGTCAGCTATAAGGAGGGGTGAGCCTTTCCAGCCTTTCCCCATGTGACATGTTTTAGCAGAGCTGCTGGCAGTTTGCAAAATTACCTGTCACTTTCTCCCCTTCTATCATAAACAACCACAGGGCCAAATAGCAGGCAGTGGAGGGAAGAAGGAAGAGCTGCGAGGGACCCGGACAACCTCCCTACTCTGTGGTTTCTATAGAATGGAGCGTCACAGATGGATCTCTGTGAGTTCAAGGCCAGCCTGGTCTTCAATGTGAGTTCCAAGACAGCCAGAGCTGTTACACAGAGAAACCCCATTTCAAGAAATAAAAACAAACAAGCAAACAAACATAAAAGAACGGAGCATCGATGAAATCAACAGCACAGTTCCTACCCTGCCCCCACCTCGGGCTCAGTGCTGCCTGCTGGGACCTCGTGGGCACTGTCCCTCGTTCCTTACCCCTTTGTCCAGTGGCACTTTCACGTCCATGGAGTGAGAACCCGTTTCCCCGTTGATCATGGCAGTTCTCAGCTTTAAGAGGAAAGAAAGGGGAGTTGGTACCTGTTCACTTGAAGAAGGGAGATTTGGGGCTTTGACCCTGTCTTAGGATCCCTAGGATACTGGTTTTTCTGTTTTCCTCTGAGCAAAGTTCTAGGAGGGGAGATGGGCCTGGGGCTAGGCACCTCCGGCTCACAGTTCTGGGCTTTCGTGGAGGCAGCGCTCTGAAGGGATGGATGCTCTGGGATACAGTGTTGTGTTGCTGAGACATAATCTCCTCTGGGTGTGATAGAGAAACTGGAAGCTAAGCACAACACCAAGCCCATGCTGGGCTTGCAGGCACAATTTCAGTCCTTCTCAGTCACCCTGTGACATTTTTAGTTGCTGGAAGAATGGCAGGCACAGAGCCGAAGGCTCTGCTCCAGAGCTGTCCAGGAGCCTCAGCATCCCCGTGCCCCTAGGGCTTGCTTGCTGGCTACAGGGCTCACTGGGTGAGTAACATCTCACGCCGCCTGTCTCCCCACTCACGGTTTCTGCTTGGTCCTCCCACTCCACTTCCGAGAGGTCCACGCTGTTGTAGTTGGGTTTGGGTCTCACTGTCTTGCCGTCTCTGTACTGGAGTGGGCCAGATGGGACGAAAAGGCGAGGTCAGCATTTACCCTGTTCCCTCCACTCTAAAATCTTTCAAATACCCTCACAAAATCAAAGCATCCTATGATCTCCAGGATGATGCAGGCCAAACTTCCTCAGCACAAAACTGCTCCAGCCAGTGTGTGCCACAGATGGCCCTCCAGCCTCCTGAGCGTGCACATTCTCATGTCAGGGATCTCCCTTTGTTTGTGAGACAGCTTGTCACAGTTTGGACAGCCCTCATCTGCTAGGAAGTACTCCCTCCCGTGGAGTTCAAACCTGTCTCCGAACTTTCACTTATTGCTGTCAGTTCTCTTCTGGAACGACCCAGAATGTGTTCCTCTCCGAAAGAGCTTGGGATGCTCAATCTTGACTGTCTCAGCTAAACATTCAGTCTGAAAATATCTCAGCTCTCTGAAGCGATGTTCAGCTCTGTCAATGTCACCCTGAAAACGGAGCTGCCAGGGAAGAAATCAATATTGCCCACGGAGTCTGGCCAGGAGGTGAGAGGTACGCTGTGTGGACTGAAACACAGTACAGCTCTGACTGTCTCTGTTGGCGGCTTGGACGGCCAGGCCAGCTTGGCAGCCCAGATGGTGCCATTAGCCAGGCGAATCCCCTCGGTGTTCTCATGCGGCGCACTCCCTCCCACACGAGGGTGCTCAGTTTGCGAGCGCCCACCTATTTCTCATACATTCCATCTTGTTAATCTCAGATGATCATTTTAGAATACTTTCTGAGCAATCGGTTTTCTCTTCCAGATTTTAAGGCAGCTGCAGGAGCATTTCATCTTGATAGATTTATTTTAATTGGTCAGGTCCAAGGGCAGATCAACAGTGCTTAATAACCACCTGGCTCCAAAATTTGACACAGATCCACGTGTCAGTTCTCTGAGCGGGGCGTTACCCTCTTGTTCTCCCCTCATGCGCTCTCGTTTTCTGCTTTCGTACCTTTTCTTTGAGACAGATGCCATCAGTTGTCTATAATTACGCCCTGTGGTACTTCCCTGGTCTAGCCTAGTAAAGCCATCAGTAAAGGGGAGTTTACTCATCAGAGTACGTTAAAACCAGAGCCGTCTCCTCCTGAAAGCGGGTCCCCGAGTAGATGTCCGGGAGGCTGAGTCCCTGTCATTGCTTGTCTTGCTTCTGCTAGTTGTTTCATTTGTGCGTGTTTTATTTTTTTCTGTCCTGATTGTAGCATGGCTGTCCCAACACTTTGTCCCCACTCGCTCTTGCCTCCGTACCCATCGCCCACACGATGCTCTGCTCTCAGATGTCTTCCTGACGTCCACACTCACCACACAGCGCTGCCCTGCCCACTCTTATGCCTGAGCTGCCTCTGGGGAACAGTCCAGCGCATTTCCTAAGTCCTGACTACACCTGGCAGATGGTAGTCAGTCCTCAGCCTCTCTGAATAAAAATGTAATCTGGCTAGGGCATTGACACAGAAAGGCCCTGGCTTGCATCTTGGCCCCCTTTTATTCTATTGTTAGGAATATCCTCTATTATTCTGATTTCTGAAATTGTGCCTTTTGCTTCGCCTGATAGTGTTTCCTTATGAGTACATGGCATTAAACTTACTACGTCCTTTGGTAAGCACTGCCTGCCATGTGCTGATGGAGGAAGGTCATTGGTTCAATAAATCTGCCTTGGCCCTGATAGGTAAGAACATAGGTGGGTGGAGTTAACGGAACAAAATGCTGGGAGGAAGAAAGAGTGAGGTCAGAAATCATGCAGCTCCTCTCAGTGCCAGACACGATTCAGCTCCGACCCAGGATAGACGTGGCTAGAATCTTTAAGCGCACCTTGGGGTGCTACACAGAATATAAGAAATGGGCTAGTCCAGGTGTGAGAGTTAGCCGAGAAGAGTAGATATAATGGGCCAAGTAGTATTTAAAAGAATACAGTGTCTGTGTAATTATTTCTGGGGCATAAGCTAGCCAAGCAGCCGGGGTGCCGGGGACGCTGCCCCGCCACTCTTATTACTACAATGTGCCTTCATGCATTTTCTTTCCTTAATTCGATATGTGCTTATGTTTACAGGACTCTAAATAGCACAGTTAAATCAGGCACACAGTAGGTCCACAACATGATTGGCTGGTGAGAGCATTATTCTTATGAGTTGTCTAGATGGATACTGACAGGTGTGTTTCTGGTCCATGCCCCTTCATTCTATCTGTCAGCTCTGGGGTCAACCTACATGTTCTCTCACTGTGAGTCATTTGATAGCACCAGTCCCCAAGAACCTGTTAGTATAAGACCATCCATTGGTTCAGATATAGGCCCTGCTGAGTCTGAACTGGAAAGACAGAGGGGGAAAAGAACAATGTGTCCCCATAGGAGCCTTACCATGAGCCTTAAGTGGCTCAGTCAAATGTCTTAGGGAATATTCTGTATCCACTTGAGCTAATTGACATGCACCATGGTTCAGCGAGTCTCCCCCAAATGACTCCTGGGGCAGAGAAGCCACTTCATCAATTCTCCTGCTACCCAAGACTCCTCTGGGGTTCCTTAGAAGACTGAATAGGAGCAGATTTAAGATGTCTCCATGACGCCAGCTCCCTTTACCTTTCCAGCCATCATGCTAGCCGTGTGGTCATTTGCTACTATGGACAGTGTGGATGCCCCAGAGGCAGTATTTTCAGATACCAGGTGCTCAGGGGAACTCACGTGAAAACACCCACAGCTCCTGGACAAAGTTCGAAGGATACAGGGGGCTCTGGGGAAGCATCAAAAGGTAAGCTCAGGGGGCCGTTCACTGCCCTTGTGAGAGGGTCTTGCTATTTTTAATTGTGAATTCATTGCTTTATACAATCCCTTCCTGTCCTCTGGGGTTCTGATGGTCCATCTTGTGTGTTGTAGGAGGGATGGACTCACTGGGAAAGTTTATCTGTAATAGACGTCTTCAGTGATTAAGATTTATTATTTTTCTTAATTAAGTGTATGCATGTATATTTGCATGTGTGGTATGTAAATATGAATGCAGGTGCCCATGAAGGCCAGAGGTATCAGATCCTGGGACTGAAGCTAAAGGGGGTTATGAGCTGGCTGAAAAGGGTTCTAGGGAACCGAACCCAGGTTCTCTTAACTGCTGAGCCATCTCTCCCCTCATGGTTTGGCTCTTAAACAGCTCCTGGTGCTCTGTAGAAGACTGGATTCCAGCATGGCACAGTTGGAAAATGGTGGAATGTTTGGAGATGAAGCCTAGTAAGGGGTTTAATGTCCTTCAAGAGGTTTATGGGACTGAGTCTCTCTCATTTTGTCGCCGGGGTCAACAGGCTTACTCTGTCTCATGGTCCCATCACACTATGATGCATGCACCCCACAACGGCATAAAACAAGAGGCTCAACCAGCCATGGACCGACGTGGTTCTTTCTTTTGTAAGGTGGTGATCTCAGATGTTCATTTCAGTAATGGAAAGTGGACTGTCCTTCAGGGCTCCATCCTCACAACCCCAGCCTGCATTTCTGCTCTATGGTGTGGTTTCACATGTTTTTTTTTCTTTTACCGTGTACATCCTGTTAGATAATAAGTAGTTTGAACAGGTACAATGACGTTCATTTTTCTCTTGGACTGGTCAATGAATATTTAGCCATTTTTGGCTGAACGGTCCCCAAATCTTACATTGTTAGAATCTCAAGGCAAAGATCTGTACCTACCAAAGGTCGGAGGTCAGGATGAAAGAGGATGTAGCCGTTGTTAGTGTTCAAAAAGGCATATCCATGTACCCCAAGCTGCCAAGCCAAGGGTTGAGGGCATTAGATGCATTGGCTGGCTAGGTGGGGGAGGGGCTGGGAAGGGAATGACTGAAGACAGCAGCTCCTAGTGGTGGGTTTTAAACACAATCGTACCAAGCCAGTGTCATGTGTCCCTACGGGTTTCCGGTCAAGCCACCGTGGACTGCAGCCACAGAAATCGTGAGCTCCAGTGAATTTCTGATCTCTTCAAGCTGATTTTCTCAGCTATTTCGACACAGTAGTGAGAAGTTCTGGCTCAGACCCCCCTACCCCCAGGATCCCCCTCAGGCTCACCTTGTATCGGGGTGCCAGCTTCATGAGCTCTCTTAGGGTCACGTCAGAGCCCACTACGCCCAGGAGAATGCCATGGGATCGCTAGAAGGAAAAATGCAAGGGTCAGAAAAACTGGGCTTCTCAGACAAGACTCTGGGCCTCCCTGGAGCCTGGAAGAGGACACCTTTACTGATCTTCCTTTGCGGTTGCATTGGAGGCTGAGTTCCCCAGATAAAAGTGTAGACGGTCAGAGGAGGCCCCGGGGGCAAGCTCAGCTGTTAGGAAGATTAATGCCCTGCATTAATATTTAAGTAGTGACATTTAAATGAAATACAAAGCTAAGTGAAATATTAATATTCACAGCGGAGGATGGACTATAAGGACCATAGCTTATGTCGTTTTTCTCTAGCACAAGCATAAGGAAGTATTTTCTGACCAAACAGACTATAGAGAACTCTGGAAATTCCCTTACTAGAGGCCTTCATGTACAAGCAGAATCTACCCACTTTGGCTAATTAAGTGTGGTTCATCTGGAAGGCTAGCAGAAGATCCCATAGCCTTCTGTTTTAAGAACCGAGCAGGGGGCAGTCACCCCTCCTCCCCGAGGCTGGGAGCTTTGGGAAAGCACAGACTCCCAGCTCCACAGTTGACCAGGAGTTTCTTGCATGGCTTCCCCAGGACTGAGCTCGGGAATCTGTATCCAACCCTTGCAGTGGCTATAGAACTCAGAGGTCTGGGATCTAAGCTACGTGCAGAGGCGTGGGGAGCAGTCAGTCACCGTCTCGTTCTTTTTTTGCTGGAAGACTGGCATGGCCACCGTGGTCAGAGCACCAGGCTTTGTGCCTCTGAGGTGAAGAGCTGTTGGGGATGAAAGGGCAGAGATCAGAGAAGGAGTGCAGAGGCCCCGGTGTGCAAAAATCCTTTGCACAGCAGCTTAGCGAAGAGGCTTTGTCTCTGCCCTTGTCTTCTCTCTCCCAGCTCTCTGCTAGACTCAGGCCGGGCTGCTACCTAGGTGTGGCTTGGCCACCACTATTCACAACTCAGTTCCCTTTTGCTGTGTCGTTCAAGTTCTCAGACTTCCTTCCACCAGGTCCTCAGCATGTCCTATAATACTCTCATGCGAGAACAGGGAGCACATGGTGGGCATGGGCTGGAGGGCATGGATGGACAGAAGAGGAACAAGCAAGAATGGACGAGTGTAAGCACGCAACGTGGGGGAGTCAAGACAATGCTGAAGCAGATCTGAGCCTCTTTTCTTGCCCTCCTTTTGCCCCTCTCCCACTTCTCCATCCTGGGGCACACAGCCTGTGACCACTGACCACCTAGACAATAGAGGGTCACCTACTTAGATGGACAAGGCTCTTCCCTGTGGCCAACAGTGTGGGACAGATGGCATCTCCTGGCTAGTGCCTCAGGGAAGAGCCCACTCGAGCTGGTCAGGTGCTCCTCTTACTATGCAGGGACTTGTGAATGGACTCCTGAGGCTTTTGTCCCCAGGTTAGCAAGGTGGTTTTTATCTTCTGCTACACGCTAGAATAAGCGTGCCCCTATCCTTAGACACAGGGAAGGTAAGAAGAAAAGCCGAAAGCGTGCTGTCCCAGCCACCTCTGCCTCTGAGTTCCAGTCAGTGAGAGGTAAGGAAGTGCTTGAGCCAGGAGGCCCCTGAGCAGTCCCCTTTAGATGGCTAAGCACGACCCTGCACCACTGGCCTCTAGGACCAGGAGGAAGAGGAGGCTCAGCCTGGGGAGTAAAAATGGCTGCAGGAAGGAGCCTGGGTCCCTGTGTCCAGAAGCCTCATCACCTCTGCGATGCCCACCAAAATGTCTAAGAGTCGTTTCCACCTTTGTCTTATCTAAGCCACTGTTGTCAGTAATCCTAGTCTGTATATTGTCACCAAGGCAGGGGCTCTGTACAGGATGCAATCTGAGGAAGAGGCAGGAAGGTCTCCTCACCCAAACATCCTCCATGACCTCATATCTTTGATATTTTCCCTCTGTGTAAGGCATTGCTTCTTCCGGACAATGCACCAGGAAGTGCCAGGATGAAGCTGCAGGATGGCGAACTGTGGTGTGAACATTTAGGACGGTTGGGTACAAAGCTGGTGGTGGGATGAGGGCCGCTAGGGGAAGGAGGGCATGGATGGTTTTTATCACCCTTCGTGAGTCCTCCTGAGGATACTGGCCTCTACTGACCAAGAAGTCACCTCTTGCTCCTTCCCCGAACTCTGACCCCCCTGCCCACCCGGAGCCATCGCCACGCTCACCCTGCTGTCCATATACGCCCTCTGTCCAGATGATGTCATGATCGTGGTTGATGACCATGGGACGGCTGAGCACATGCAGGTACTCCATCACGTTCTCCTGGGCATCGGCCAGTGTGGAGATCTGTGTGCTAGTAGCCTGAAGGGGGCAAAGCTGTGTGATCATGGGATGCAAAGGACAGGCTCCACTTGGTCTCTTGCATGGGGCCCATGCACCCCTCCCAGCTGCTGGGTAGCCCTAGCTGGGCCGCTCCTACTTCCCCCGAGGCCATGCGTTGTCCTCCTCAGTATAAGA
>CAWTZC010002116.1:0-25690 GCA_963919715.1 Microtus obscurus | reverse complement strand
TATGGGGAAGTGAGTTCATCTATAACCTCAGAGAATGCGCGAGGTTCCCAGATTTTCTAACATCCTAACCTTAGAAG
Organism: Microtus obscurus; assembly: GCA_963919715.1. Taxonomy (NCBI): domain Eukaryota; kingdom Metazoa; phylum Chordata; class Mammalia; order Rodentia; family Cricetidae; genus Microtus; species Microtus obscurus. The sequence goes on along the minus strand of CAWTZC010002116.1, from coordinate 25,613 downwards.
AGCATGGGGCGTCAGGAGCGATCTAACAAGCTGCCCCGTGCACTTGCCCACTGGAGAGCTTTCAAGCCAGAAACCTCCTTGGGTTGGGAGTGCTGTGGGTATTAGGACAGCAGCGGGACAGACCCAGGTGATGTTCCTGCTCTTCAGCATCCCTGTTCCTCATCGGCTCAGGATGTTCTCTTACGGGCATCTGTTTGCCTGATCTCATGCTCATATTTGAAATGTTGGGTAAAACTGCAGTTGTCTGGGGAATTTACGACTTTAGATGGACACTGACAAAGCAGCCAAGTCTCCCAGTGTAGAGGGAGATGAATCAGGTGGCAAAAACACGTAGTAGCAGCGTTCACAGAGAGAGGCCCACCCAGGCTGCACGGCACATGCTAACTGTTGGGCTGGGAAGGGACAGGATACCCGTTTTAGATAAGAGAACAAAACTTAGTTTCTAGGAGATTAAAAATAAAGAGGGTTTCAAGCAAGCCGAAGTCCCCAAAGGATAGGGTTCCCTGACTCCCCTGATCATTAGTACTCCGACAGAGCTGCTAGGGCCCTGGGGCCACGCAAGAGCACCAGGAAGTTCCTGTGGACATGGACACTTTGCAAACTCTCCAAGAGTCTTTGATTACTCTCAACTTTGTTTTATGTTTCTGAGGCTGACTTGGAAGATATCTCTTTAGTGATGCATTTAGGCTGTTGAAAGAGGGGGGTGTGAGTGATGCGATCAGGGAACCTTAGACCAAACTATCGGAGAGCTAATCTATTTGAAAAACAGGACCCTGGTCACACAGCCTTGCCCCTCACAATCCCAAGACAACACACATTGCAACATAGATCCTTCTTGTATATTCTTGCCTGAAGGTCACCAGAGCCTCAGCTAACCTCTCTTTTCCTTGACCTTCTGCCAGTGTCCCACTGCGTACTCACCAGAGCCGTCTCTTGCCACCTCTTGCTCACACCCAAGGGGGGCTGGCTCCTAGAAGATAAGAGACCTGTGTTGCTGTTGTTCAATGGCCAGCATGTGGCCTTGAAGCTCTGTTGCAAATGTCAGGACTCAGTTCCAGGCATCTCTCCCTCCTTCTCATTAACATTCTCCCTGACTGTCTCCCTCCTCCATCCCAGCATCTGCTCTCAAGTTTTTAGTGTTATATGTCATCTTTCTGGCTCTACCTCCACGAATGCCCTTTCCCGCTACAGCTTGGTTCCAAGGCAAAGACACCATCATACCCAGGGGTCATCTCTCCAGCTGGGAGCTTGATGCTTTCAACCCCCCATTGGATACCTAGTTTTTTCTGTTTAACCCCTCGTCCTCAAACTCTGTGTTCCTTCCTTGATTCCCTCGACCCTTCCCAGACGACGGGCAAGCAAGGCTTAGAATGCCGACAGCATCAACCGCTCTGTGCCAGACCATGCTGACGCCTGCTTCAAGCTCACAGTGGAGTCGGCTGTCAAAGAGATCCAGCCACAACCCTCTCTTTTACTTTGTCCTCCTCCGTCAGACTTGTGCAGTCTGGCTTCTACTCCCCTCCTAAACCCCACCTCCATCACTAGGAGACACTGCGATGGCCCGCCAGATTCTGGAGGTATGTGCTTGTTCTTCTGTGGCAATCCTGGTGTTGCTAATGCACAGTGTGAAGAAGCCTGTGTTTGAGGAAGAGTCTGAATGACAGATCTACCAGGGATGCCATGTGACTTTGGACCTCTGACATACCGACTCAGAAGCCCACTTTTCTTAAACTTCTCAATTAGGGAAGACAGTGACTAGTTCAGAGCACTTCTGGGATCAATGGGCGGGGTGTTGCAGGCGTGAGCAGGTGCCACCCAGGATGAACTTTTGTTCTCCATCCCCCATCTGATGCTTCTGATGCCTCGGCAGGTCTGAGTTTTACTTTTCTTGTGGGTCTTGCACATTTCCTCATCTGCCTTGGCAAGCAGATCTTCCTCCTTGGCACCGCCTCTTACAGTCTTCCTCTATGCCCCGCCCAGCTCTCTGCTAAGATGCTCCTCTGATTTACCCACGTGGACTTTCGCGGGCAGACTCCATCCCCCGGCATCAAGGGAGCTCAGCAAGCGTGCAAATAGAGGCACTAAAGGACATTCTGAGGGTCAGTACAGAGGTCATTTCCCTTGACATCTGTTTCTTTGTCCACCGCAGTGTCCCTAACACCACCTTCCTGGGGGTCATTAATGCCGCTCACTCAGAACTCCCACCATGGAAGGTCTTTGGGGTTCATAGGTTTTTTTTTTTTTTTTTTTTTTTTTTTTCGAGACAGGGTTTCTCTGTGGTTTTGGAGCCTGTCCTGAAACTAGCTTGTAGACCAGGCTGGTCTCGAACTCACAGAGATCCTCCTGCCTCTGCCTCCCAAGTGCTGGGATTAGAGTGCGTGCGCCACCACCGCCCGGCGGTCTTTGGGGTTCATAGTCCTTTAGTGAGTCTTCCTATTTATACTGCTAATTCTATAGTTTAGATTCTTTGGGCTCTTGGCCTAAGCACAAAAGTCAGTTCCTCTGTCCTCTCTGGCCCTGCAAATCTTCACCTGCTCTCCTATCCTGGCTTATGTCCCTTCTTGGATGATGTCTTTTTGTACTACCTAGTCTGGGGTGGACCACACCTGACGCTTTCACCTCCTACAAAGTGTTTATAGATATAGCCGGCAAGTCTCTGAACACTAGAGGTCACACCTTCTGGATGGTTGTGGAGCGACTTAATGTCTAAAGAAGATACGCCTTTATCCCAAACCATGTTTATTTAGATGGAAGTTGCATTCAGTAAATGGTCCTCGTATGGATGTTAACCTGTGACACTAACGAGTCAGGTGATGTTATTAGAGTTAAGCTATTATTATAAATGGGAGCAATTCTGATGTCCTCCTGGACCACCTGTGATTAGTTGGCCGGAACAGACTGAATAAAGAAATTTATGCGAGAGGGAGAGGATTCCTGGCAGCCACAGGCCTCTGCCTGTACGAGTGGTGCAGCAACAGTGGAACCTAGAGTCTCAGCTGGGGAATTGCTCCTTTACCCTGACAGGGAAATTGGTGCAGGGCATGCAGAGTGTCCTGGCTCGCTTCTGTGTAAACATGACGCAAGCCAGAGTTCCCTGGGAAGAGGGAATCCTCATATTGCCCTTATTTTCTAGATTAGTGGCTGATAATGTGAGGGCCCAGAGCACTGTGTGTGAGCGCCATCCTTGGGAAGGTGGTTCCGGGTCATATAAGGGAAAAACGGAGCAAGGCAATGGGACGGGTTGGTAGTCAGCATTTCTCCATGGTTCGCTTTGCTCCTGCCCCGATTCCATTCACAATGGACTCTAAGCTGTAAGATGAAATGAAAACACCTTCCTCCACCAAGCTGCTTTGATCATGGTGTTTGTCCAGCAGCAGAAAAGCACACTGGGGTACACAGTGTGTGTCCTCTATATCTCTCCCGTGTATTTCTCTTCCCCTACTGTGTGCTTTCCCAGGTTCATCCTTCCTAATCCCGCCTCCTAATCCTGGCCTGCCTGAGTATTCTCTGGAGACCCCTCTCCTCACCACGCTACTGCTTCCCGTGCCCGCTGATGGTGACTATGAATTCCAATTAGCCTTTTGGTGACGAGGAAAGAGGCGCGGAAGCAGGGCAGTGCACACTCTACTCTCATGGAGGGCTCTACTCACCCCAGTTCCCAGCCCCGCCCTCCACCTTTATTGCTGACTCCCTGGCTGCCTTTCAGCCCTCTCTGGACTTTACCTATCACATGCTTGACAGCTCTTTAGCAGTGTCCAAGGTAGTAGGGAAGTATCAGCAGCAGGGTCTACTGATGCGGGATGCCCCTCTGTATGCTGTGAATATGTTATATTACCAATGGTTAGTAAGGGAGCTGATTTAGCCTGATGCAGGGCAGAACAGAGCGAGGCTGGGCAACCAAACTGAATACAGGGAGAAAAAAGGTGGGAGTCAGGCAGATGCTAAGTAACTGCTGAAGGAGAAATCACTGAACTTACTGGTAAGCCACAGCCTAGTGGTGATACACCGATAAACAGAAATGAGTTAGTTAATTTAGATATAAGAGCTACTAGCTAGGAATATGCCAAAGCTATTGGCCAAACAGTATGATAATTAATATAGTTTCTGTGTGATTATTTGGGTTGGGTGATGGGGGAAACAATCCCACGGCCCTTACAGTTCTCTGTGTGGAAACTCAGTGTGCATAAACGCCTTGCATGGTCACTCTCAGCTATCCTATCCCCAGAGGAAAATAATGAGGACATGGATAACCCAAAAAGATGATGGGATTCTGGGTATGTCAATGTAGCACTGTGTTGTTGTGACCAAACTCCAACAGGAACTTGGGGCGGGGGATTGGTGAAGGGTTTGCCCTAAGGAAAAGACAGGCGTACTGGGAGCAGAGCCAAGAGTTGCTGTGTGATGATGGGGTCTCCCACATCCCCATGCATGCACCAGAAGAACTCACACATCACAGTCACCATGTCTGTGGGACCACAGCAACATTCTGCTCTGTAGTGTGGATCCGTAGTTCTTTAGCTGAGGTAGAAAGTTGTAGGGGAAAACCTGAAGTTCTAACTCATTACTGCAGATGGAACTTTTCCTTGAGCTGGGGAGCTGCCTGCTTGCTCTCTAGAACTAATTTCTTAGGGGACATTCAGGACCTTCCTCTTTCTCCATTAATAAATGGTGAATTATTAAGCCGTTAATTGGCAGCTTCCAACTTTGTGTGTTTTGAGAGCCCCACCCCCCACCCAACCCAGGGGCTTCCCTGGAGCAGTAATTTGTAGGGAGCTCCTCCGTGCTCTGTACTGACATTTTCATTTGATAACCCATGTCTTCTAGAAACAGTGTCAGCCCCACCCATTCTGGACAAGAACTTATTTAAAGTTCTATTTTGAAATCAGCTTCGCTAACTGGTGGGTTTCCATAGGGCTTTTACCTAATCCTCAGTTTTGGATAACCGTACTCGGTCCCCGGTCTCTCCCCATCTTCCAGCCTGGTCCTCATTTATCCTCTTAATCCTCAGAAGCCCCATCTTCTATCATTTTATGTGTTTCACCCCTCCTCCTCTAAATCTGGGTTGTGAGAGAAACTGTCCACAGGGTGTTTCATACCTACTTCCTTCGGGGGTTTGCTTCGGGAGTTAGCGCTCCCCTTCATCCCGATTTTCCTCATTCTTTGTTCTTTCCTGGTCAAGCCTTTCTTATCCCTAGAATTCTTCCTCCATACTTTTGATTGGCCTAATGATCTGCTATCCTACTACTTAATGTGACCCCCAATGAAGCCCCCTTTCTAGTTTTCTAGCTTCAGATTAAACATACAAAACAAAGGTTCAGAGTTGAGACCTTCATGCAATAGTGGACATATGTCATTTGTTTTTCTAAGTAAATACTCATCTAGTGTAACTTTTCAAATCCCATCCATTTACCTGCAAATGTTAAGCGGCTCATTTTTCTTTACAGCTGAATAATGTTCCATTACGCAGCAAGTACCACCTTTTAAAAATCCATTTATCTGTTGATGGGCATGTAGCTTGGATTTCGTTTCCTAGTGAATAGGGCGACCACATTAACAGGTAGGTACAAGAATGTAAGGTGAGACAGGGAGAGCAGGTTTTTCGAGACAGGGTTTCTCTGTGTAGCTTTGGAGCCTGTTCTGGAACTAGCTCTTATAGACCAGGCTGGACGCGAACTCACAGAGATCTGCCTGTCTCTGCCTTCTTGAGACCCGGGATTAAAGGCATGTGCCACCACCGCTCAATTTGACAGGTTTTTAAATTTTGAAGCAGGACAACTATGAAACCATGTGTACAACCCTTACTGTTCCTATGTTGTTATTTAACAGCTCAAGACTGGATTTGATTGAAACTCTATTCCCTCATCTTCATGGGTATAAGGAACCTCATTCATTTTGTGAGAAGGCTCCATAGCCAAGTGGGTCTGTTTTGGCCCCATAACCATCTGCTGCAGAAGGCTGAATATCAAAGCCATATGGCTGGGAAGGCAGGAGATCGCATTTGGCCCAAGTCCCTACCGAACAAGCTTCATGAGTTTGTACGCGACACATGGCCATTCCACAACTGGGACTCCTCATTATTCAGATGAAGTGATTAAACTGACTTCACACACATGACTCCCCGAAAGGAGCAAGTGCCATTTCAGTATCCTCTGACTCTGAGGTTTTCATTAGGATCGCTGGTTTGTTTATAAATTACTATTACAGTTCTTATCCAATGGCTACCTAGTATCTGCATAGCCCAAAGCTTTTAATAACTAGGTAACCCTCTGGCCTGTGCTCAGTAGATAGGGGTACCTCCTGTGTGTGGACTAAAAAGGGCCACCCTGCTTTGAAATTTATCTTGTTCAAGAGGTGGCACCTGTTTCCTTTCTCCTGGATTCTAGGATAGCTTTACAAAGTGTGTACAAAGTGATGCGGAAAAGGGTAAACTTCCAGGCAACAGGGAATAGGCGAGGAATACTATTTTAGTTCTAGTAAATTGGGAGGCAGAGGTGGGGGATCTCTGTGAGCTCGAGATCAGCCCGGTACAGTGAGTTCCAGGACATTTAGAGCTACACAGTGAAATCCTGCCTTGAATAAAACAAAAAACCAAAAACCCCAAAAACCAGAAACAAAAAAAACCAAATCAACGAACCAACGAACCAACGAACCAACGAACCAACCAACCAACCAACCAACCAACCAACCAACCAACCAACCAACCAAACTAAATAAATAAAAAAAGGGAAAAAGTATAAAAATCTTGTACCTCTATTTTATCTTGTTTGAATTTATGTTGATTGGAACCAGACAATTCAGGCCAAATCTTTGGCCAACTTCAAAAACATACAGATGAGGCCACCTGGGCTACACAGCTTTCCACTCCCAAGATAAGATGCTAGAGATAAGTAGCTCATGAAGAAGAAAGGGTTAAGGGTTTTCACGGTTTGGGGGTTCTAGTCCAAAGGTATCCAACCGTTAGACATTACCCCACGATTTCATCTACAAATGTGTTGGGTTTAGTCACAGACATCCTGGAATGCGAGCAGCCTGTGGGCTTGACACTCCTGTTCTTCTCAATGTTCAGAAGCCCTCGGCAAAGAGCACATCATGAAGTTAAACCGGTGCTACATCAGGGTCAGAGGCAAGAGAGGCAGCAGTGGCATCTGAAAGTCCCCTTCATAGGATTTCCAGCCCTCAGTATAAAGTTCCTTACGGGGAAGCTGCTGAGGGAGGTAACACTTTAGGATGAAGCAGAAGGTGTGATGTAGTCTGTAATAGTTCCTACAGGTGTTTGAACTCCCAGAACACTTGTAGCCTTGCTCAGACTTCTGTTTTCCACATATGGAAAGTGAGGCTTGTGACGCCCTACCTTGAAAGACTGTGATGAAAATTCTGAGAAAACGGGGGTAAACAGTTACAGATACTATATCCCTGCTTATGACCCTGCCTCCGGATCCTGCCCTTGACCCCGCCCCCGCACCCTGCCCTTGACCCTGTTCGTGACCCTGCCCTTGACCCTGTTCGTGACCCTGCCTCTTGATGCTGCCCAGACCCTGCCTCTGACCTTGCTCCTGACGCTGCCCATGACCCTGCCCCTCCGTGACCCTGCTCGTGCAAATCCTGCCCTTGACCCTGCTCCCTGATGCTGCCTGCAGACCCTGCTCCGCGACCTCTGCTCGTGTCCCTGCCTGTGACCCTGTCCATTGCACACGATGTTCTGTTTCTTTCTTCCCCATGCCACAATGGAAACGTGTCAGCTTACAGGTCACTGCTAGTCTTGTTTCAGTTGCAATGAACACGTAGAGAACTTTTTGTAGCTGGAGGCTGGAACCACCTTCCTGGGGATTTGATGTAATTTGAACAACAGAGAAGTCTCAGACTGTCTATCAAATAGCTTCCTGCCAATTTCTTGAACACAACCTCCCCCTCTTTTGAGATGGAGTCTCACCTCTCTGTCCCTTGTCCAGTCTGGCCTCAAACACCAGAGCTCCAGTGGTCCTCCTGCCTCAGTCTCCCAAGATAGCTGGGACAATAGGTGCACAAAACTGTTTCAGGCTTAAAACCAAGAAGCATTACCAACAATTCCCACAAAGGACATTTTGGCTGGAGAGCAGTTTCACTGACAACCAGCTGTAGAGCCGCAACTGGAAACCAGTTCCACCAAGCGTGATACCCTGCTTCTTGTTGCTTTTTCTCCCTCCTCTGCTCTCCTCCCTGTCTTTTCTTCCTTTCTTTCCCTTCTGTCTGTGTCTGTGAGACTCACTTTTTTTTTCACATTCAGAAAGTGAGGGAAATCAAGATGTGCATGGGAGGAGAAAAGAATTTGTATGTTCCTATCACATGTTTACATGGAACTGTTGTCCTGGGATTGCCACTGTGGAACAGAGCTGGGGCCGGGCTGGGCCATTCTGCTGCCAGTTGCCTGTGAATCAGCCCAAGGTCAGCTGGTTTGCAGGAAAGCATTTTAAGTCTCTCCATTGACAAGTGGGCAGACCCTCACTCCAGCTGTGGCTGCAGAGCCTGGGGCCCAAGGCCTGGATGTCGCATGGCTCGCTCATACCACCATGTCCCAGCCAACCACATCATCATCAGTCATGTAATGTCCTTCTTGTATTAGGAGCCCTGGAGCCAGGTGCTCTTCAGCTGGCTTACGGGTCATTAGCATGAACATGGGGGTGCTTACGCAGAGCTGGGGCCTTCTTGACTATCTGATTTCAGCCAAAGAGGCCACTGTTGTGGCAGCTGTTCATGCTGTCCTTGTGCATCACAGACTTGATCCTCTCACTGGGTCTTGCTGACACAAAATTAGTAGTTTCCCGAATGTCATAGCTCTGCTTTCGGCAGAAAGGACGTAGGATTTTCCTGAGAGGAGGGGACTTTTTTTTGAGTAACCCTAGTGTTGGTCTGCACTGGAAGTTCATCCTGAACTTGTGGGGACAGCTGCTGTCCACAGAGGATGTTGGGGGACCATGCATGGTGCTGTACTTTGGATGAAGGTGGCTGCCGTGACTCATTGCTGAATCCATGAGTGCCGGTGCCACGAATCCTGCTGACATGTGGCCCCTTCCTTGTCTCTGAGTTTCAGGAGTACTGCCAGAGACAGCTCCTCATAGACCCCTTATCGTTCAGTGAAGCTTCACCTCACAGGCTAGTTGCAAAGGCTGTGCGATCTGTGGTCTAGGGGCTGTGTTGCATCCCAGGAGAGCTGTGAATGTGGTCGGAGTCATTCGGACTCCCAGTTGTTGTCACAGAGTCAGCAGGGTGGATACTCTTGCTGGTAGGAGGGGTCTTCTGTCATGTCTTCTCTGTCTCTCCTCCCGTTCCTTCTCTCTCTCTCTCTCTCTCTCTCTCTCTCTCTCTCTCTCTCTCTCTTTTGAGGCAGGGTTTTTCTGTGAGTCCTAGGACATCCTGGAGCTCACTCTGTAGGCCTCAGTCACAGAGATGAGCCTGTCTCTGGTGGGATTAAAGAATGTGCACCACTTCACCGTGGGCTCATTGTCCTTTCTTAATTGGTAGAAGAGTCTGAAATTCCTATGTTCCTATCACACATAGTGAGTGATGTTAATACCACTGCCCCTTGGGCAAGTTTAATTGCTGGCTTTCGGTCAGAAGTCTGCTTCTGTCCAGTCAGCTGGCAAATCCTGTCCCTGCACACAATAGAAAGCTGGGATAGGTTTTGAGGTGGGGCCTAGAGGAGCCACACCCCAGTGATTTGCCAGCTGCACCCTAACTCCCCTTTGGTAGTTGCTGTGAGCCTCCTCCATGGTCCAGGCACTGCTCTCGTGGTTGGGACCCCATGGCTACCCATCCTATGTCTTTTTAAACTACTGGTTAGCTTCAGCTCATTGCCATTTTGATAGGCCACTTCCCCTGACATCTAATGAAATAACGTTTTTCATAAATTTATTAACCGTTTGAATTTCTTCTCTTCATAAGGTGTTTATGCATGTCCTTGGCCTACTTTTATACAGTATATATATAAAAATATGGCCACTGTTTTTTTATTTAAAGATTTACTTATTTACTATGTGTACAGTGCTCTGCTTGCATGAGTGCCTGCAAGCGAGAGAGGGTACCAGCTCCCATTCTAGATTGTCGTGAGCCACCATGTGGGTGCTGGGAATTGAACTCAGGACTTCTGAAAGAGCAGTGTTCTTAACCCTTGAGTCACTCTCTAACCCGGTCACTGGTTTTAAAGTTGCTTTTACATTTCTTCTTTTTCTTTTCTTGGAGCACCTGATATCAGACCCAGGGCCCTGCCCATGTGAGGCCAGAGCTCTGCCCAGAACTACACCCAGTTCTCTCTCCCGACTGGTAAGCGATTATCCTTGAGCGTTTCCGCAGCCCATGGCTCCACTCTTCGCTGCTTGATCTCTTTGCAGCGAGCAGCTCCTAGCGTGCTCCCAACGCCGGCATTTGCTTTCGGAAGTTCTTAACCAGAAAATATGTTCCCAAAGCAACATCTTGAAATGAAAGTTTGCCTTCGGTCTCCTGGTGGCTTTGCAAGGTTCAGGTTGGTCTTTAAGGCTTTGAAGAAGAAAATGGATTCCTGTCTCATTGGGTTAGTCTCTGTAATTGAGAGGAGCTCAATGTGTTTTCTTAAAATCCAGCAAATATTTCCCAAAGAAAACTAGAATTCACTCATCCTTGTTCTTTGCACTTGTGACAACACAGGAGGGGTTCCTAAGGTTTTAATGGTGATTATCTTGAGAAAAGGAACATCTTGAATCTGTAAGGTTAGTTTTGCTTTTGATTTATTTGGGATTTAAGCATGTAGGCCAAACACATCTGTAAAGCTTCGTGCTCATTCTGCCTTGGAGGCCTTTCCTCCCGGTTCACTCCGTTATTTAGTTTAGAGATGCATCTTTTAGGCTATGGACCGTATTAGGTACTACATCGTAAAACAGAGGGGGATGAGCATGCTGGTGGGGTTTTGCCCTACTTGTGTCTTCCTGCCTGGCAACAGGGTCATCTCTGCAGGCTCTGTGTCGGAGCACAGCTCTGAGGTGGCCCTCCTAATGTGAGCCAGCTTCTGCAGAGCCCAGTGCCACGTTGCTGCCCTAGCAGCCCATGTTGGTGAGAGACAGTCCCACCCCTGCCCATCTGTCTCTTTCACTCGTACCTCATCCTTTCTCCTGTCAAAAGAACTTCTTAGTGCCTGAAAAACCCTGTTTTCCAGTGCAGAGACACTGACATTAAAGCTGGAATGAATACCCTTAGTTTTCTGTACTCGTCTGTATCTGCACTAAGGCAGAAGCCAGGACAAATGGCTGCCCGCAAGGATTTCAGCAGCACCACCATCTCTGTTCCCCTCTGTTCATGCTCTGCCCTTTTCCTTGTGCACGCTGTTGGCTCTCGGGGTGACCATGGAAGATAACAGGTTTCCCCCTTTTGTAGGAGAGAGGAGGGAGCGAGCAGAGAATGACAGTTGGTGGTATGCCCTACACAAAGTATTTTATTTCCCAAAGCCTCACAGCCAAGCTTTAGTTTATTTATTTATTGAGTCAGTCTTGCATATGTAGCCTTGATTGGTCTGGAGTCGGGATCCACCACTCGGCCTTCCAGCTATTTGGATCTCTGGCACACACCTCCACACCTGGCATAATATTCTGAGATTTCTCCCCCCCCTTTGTGATAGGGGTTTCTCTGTGTAATAGTCCCGGCTGTCCTAAAACTTGACCAGCCATGGTCTCCAATATCAGAGATCCTCCTGCTCTGCCTCCTGCATGCTGGGATTAAAGGCGCGCACCACGACCGCCTGCTTTTTTCCCCTCAGACTGACAAGTTTTTTAGAAGTGTTTTCACTTAGCCGTTTCCTCTTCTCTTCTCCACCTGGTTCAAAGTGCTTGCACTTCCTGATGGCCAGAGCCCTTTGGGGTCTGCAGTTAGGCTCACACACTCAGCTTGAGCACAGTCATTGTTGTGGTTTTGGTTTGTCTGCCCACTGTAGCCAATCCGCTTCCCCCACTGTAGCCAATCCGCTTCCCCCACTGCCAGCCAATCTGCTTCTGATCTAGTGCCGCTTTCCTTGGGCAACAGAGAATCCCTGTCCTTCTTATACTGGGTCACCCTGTTAGGCTGATGCTTGCCACACTTCTTACAGAAAGTTCTTTGGGCTTTAGGTACATTGACCATCTTTGCAGTCGAGGTGTCTATGTGGCTGAAAGTGAGAGACAAGGTGTTCGTGATCCTCCTCCAAGCCACTCCTGCTGAACGGGGACACTCAAATTTTATTTTATTTTATTTTTTTTAAATATTTATTTATTTATTATGTATACAATAGTCTGTCTGTGTGTCTGCAGACCAGAAGAGGGCAGCAAACCTCATTACAGATGGTTGTGAGCCACCATGTGGTTGCCGGGGAATTGAACTCATGACCTTGGAAGAGCAGGCAATGCTCTTAACCACTGAGCCACCTCTCCAGCCCCGACACTCAAATTTTCAATGGAACTGTGCATAAAATTATTGACCTTACAATGAGGGATGTTAGAGATGCTTAGGATGCCTGCTTTTTTCATTTTGACAGACTTGGATTGCTGAAGGCTGACCAGGGGTGCTGGATGATGTACGCTTTTCAGGGATTTGACCCATGGGCCTCTACCCCATGGAATCATACGAGTCTTCAGACTAGGTGGGAAGGAAGGGGACCCACAGAGTGGTTTTCCCTCACGAGGTGTCAGAGGCTGAGATGCCATTGCCTGCCTTTGTTTCACGGTAGAGGGCAGGTCTCTGTGAGAGGTAGTTGAGTCTGACCCACACTCCCCATGCCGTGACAGGAAGTTTGGGCAGCCCGACCCCAGCGATCCAGCTCCGGGAAGGCATGGGTGTGCTGCTCCTACGCCTGCAGCTCGTGTGAATACACCAAGAGTGGTCGTGCACAGATCTGCTAGATTGGTGTGGCCGAGGTACACAAGCACTAGTGAGGCTGTGTTGAACCTGGGTTTGCCTAGACCAGTCTGCGACACACACGCCTCAGGGACACACTTATGTAGACGCTGCCAGCTGCTGTCCTTCCTACTTCCCTCCGCACATCCAGCAGCAAGCACTTTGGCCCGGCTGTCCTGCTGGAACACTTTGTTTTTTTAAACAGCATTTGGAAGGACTTGGAAGCAAGGCACTGGAAGTTCATGACAGACTATTTGTAGTAAGATTTCTTCAGGGGAAATGGGGACTCTGGAGGTACTGGCAAGATTTTTCCTTTTAAAAAGTAAAGAAGACTCCATTTTCTCCGATATTGGCATGTCATCCTGTTAATCATCCTGCAAATAGACTCAAAAGGTCCAGATGGACAGGCATGGGGGCCCTTTCTGTGTGTGGAAATGACAGGACTCAATGAGAAAGCTCGCAAGCCCCGAGGAAGGAGGCTCTGAGGAACCCAGGTTCAGGTCCAGATCTGATCGCTGCTGCTGTTTCATGTCCACTCAGTGACTCCAAGTGGACACACGTTGCTCTTGGTTGTCGAGTCGTGCTAAGCTGTGTGAGCACACAGGTTTGTGCAGGAGTGTGTGCACACAGGTTTGTGTAGCTGTGTGTGCACACACTGTGGGTGTGTTTTGTAAATGAACAAAAGCAGAGACCATTGTTATCACTCCTTCAGAAAGTGGACTGTCCCATCCCATACAGCTCCTCTCTGTAGGCTGTAGAGTTTAGTCCCCAGCCCCCAGCTTGTGAGCTCTGAGGTCTGTTAGGAGTTGTAGCCATGTTTTTGTGCTCAGCTTATCAATGGGCAGCAAAGTGTCTCACCGGTGTGTGGGTGGACAGCATGGAGCCTCTCCTTCTTGGGTCCTGGAGCGACACCCTTTTGCTCAGGACCCCCACCTCTAGATGTCTAGCCCACAACCTGGGGCCTACCGACAATTTTTCTGTGTAAGCCGAGAAGAAGTTAGAGTATAGGCACATTGTTCTGTCTCTGCCTGTGCCAAGTTTAGAGTCAGATGGGTCAGCTTTAAGCTGGCTACTTTTTCTCATGTACTCTTTTAGAGGGGTTTCCATGACTCTGGGGACCGGCAGTGAGTGGTAAAGTTCAACACCACCTGCCCCTTTCACGGGCTCGCTTCTGCTCTTCCCTTCCCTCTTCCTTCTCACCAAAATGTTCAACTTTCCTCAGGCTGGGTTTACAGGGAGAGGATCCATTTAGGTGAGAAAGCTAACGTACCACTCCCTCCTCCAGATACCCCTGGAACCTAAGTCCAGCCGCTGCAGAAAGGGGCTCACAAAGTCTCTGCTGTTAATATTACAGTTGCCCTTGCATCTGAGATCTGTGGTTTTAGTCATTTAAGGTCAACCTCTGTTTGATGAAAAGGAGGGAAAGTTCCAGAAACCAATGGTCTATGAGATTAAGCTGCACACTATCCTGGGCACAGTGACAAACCCTATGGTGTCCCACTTTTTGTCCCAAGGCTCCCATTCCTTCGCCTAGCCCTCCACAGGGCTGTGGGTCCCCCCCTCAGTAGTCCCATGGTAGCTGTCTGGGCACATTGTTCTCTCAAATTCAAGTTCAATGGCCTTTCCTCTTTTTCTTTGTTACACACACACACACACACACACACACACACACACACTCACACACACACACACTCACACTCACACACGGGTGGGAGAGACAGAGACAGACAGATAAATAGATGGGCAGATATTTAAATATAATCTACTTTGTCTATATAATGTTATTTGGATATGATTTAAAAAATGAACCAACTTGGGGGCTTCTCCTAGGGAAGACTATTTCTCCCTTAGTCTTTAGCTGCTTGCAGCCCCTTGTCAAGGGTTGAGGCCCCATGGAATTCCCCTCCCACGTTAGCTTGTTTGAGTCGTCCTGAGCAGGTCTTGTTTAGGTAGCCCCGTTGTTGAGATGTCATGGACACAGCTTCTGTCATTTCTAGAGATATTCCCCATTGTAGACTTCCTGTTTCTCTGGCTCCTCCAGTCTTTCTGAGATGCTCCCTGAGCCCCAGCTGCAGGAGCTGTGCTGTGTAGACGGACCAGGGCTGGGGCTGGGCACCACCAAGACTCTTACTGTTCTCACTGAATTTTGAACGGGTGGTTTTCTGTTGCAGTCTCTGTCTGTTGCAAAGAGACATTTATTTGTTGAAGGGTGAGAGTATACTACTTGCGGGAATAAGGGTAAATATTTAAAATGTAGTTAGGGCTTAGTTTGTTTAGTAAAAGTGCTAGCTGTGGCTCTTCTGCTAGGTCCATGACTTCCCTGTTAGTAGGCTAGGTTTCCCGGTACCAGATACGGTCTTCGTCTTGATGGGTGGACCTTAAGTCGAATGAGAGAGTTGGTGTTACCAACAAGACAGGAGAGCCAGTTGCACACCCATAGGGTGACGCCATCACTGGACGGTGGTTTCTGGGCACCATAGCTGGGTAGGCTGCGTCCTTCTCTTGGAGGCTAGATGGCACCTTCTGGCACACCTGGTAAGATCATGCTTGGATTCACCAGGTTCTTTTTTTTTTTTTTTTAATTTATTTATTTATTTAAGATTTCTGTCTTTTCCCCTCCGTCAGCCTCCCATTTCCCTCCCCCTCCCCCAGCCAAGTCCCCTCCCTCGTCAGCCCAAAGAGCCTATCAGGGTTCCCTGCCCTGTGGGAAGTCCATGGACCACCCACCTCCATCCAGGTCCAGTAAGGTGAGCATCCAAACTGCCTAGGCTCCCACAAAGCCAATACGGCAGTAGGATCAAAAACCCATTGCCTTTGTTCTTGAGATCTCAGTAGTCCCTCATTGTCTCTATGTTTTTTTCCCAAGATGGTTTTATCCCAGGCTTTTTCAAACCCAGGTCAGCTGGCCTTGATGAGTTCCCTGGTAGAAAATCCCCATTGTCCCGTGTGTGGGTGCACCCCTCGCGTTCCTGAGTTCTTTGCTCGTTCTCACTCCTTCGTCTCCTGATTTGGACCTTGAGATTCTGTCCGGGGATTCACCAGGTTCTATGTCTGAAGTACATTGGTGCTTTAAGCAGTAGGGACTTACCTTTCAGCCCTCTGCCAGGCAACTGAAAACAAGAGCAATGGTCTATGATGTTTTGGGGAGTGTTTTTAGACTTCTTCTGGAACAGCAACTCATGGGGGAACTTTTCATGCTTGGTATCGGAGATTTTGTTAGTCTGTGGCTCCTGGGGAGAGTATTGCCAGCTCAGATGGGAAAAGTATGATTTAAAAATGATATATACATATATATATATGTAGTACATTTTAGATAAATAGATAGTAATGTAACTCTTTATGGCTTTTCAGACATCCTTACGACCATTCCACCCTCATCACTCCCTCTCCTGTGTTGACCTCCCTCCTCTTCCAATTAGTCACCCCCTGTTTCTCCCCTTTTCTCCTTCAAAGTCCTTTTACCCTGCTGCTCTCTCCCATTCCTCTTCCCCCACCATGGTCCTTTTATGTTCTCCTGAATTCTAAGGTTACTCTAGAAGTTATACTCATATCTGAAGGTTTGGAGCTAGCAACTATACAGGTGAGAGAGAACAGTCAACGCTATCTTTCTGAAACTGTCACGTCCTCAATATAATCCTTTTGGTTCCATCCATTTGCCTGAAAGTTGTTTTTTTCTTTACAGCTGAATAGTATTCCATAGTGTCTCTGTGCCACATTCTCAGTATCCATTCATCAGTTGGAAAGAACGTTAGGTTATCTCTACTTCCTTTTACTGGAATAAGGGCATCAACGAACGTGGTTGAGCAGGTATCTGTGGAGTAAGTCCAGTCCTTTGGGGAATGAACTTGAGAATCCTACCAATCCCAAAATTTGTCCCAGAATCAAGCTACAAAAAATCCACCAATCCCAAGCCACGTTGGAAAGTTCTGCCCACCTCCCCAAGAAATCCTATATAAGCTTTTGACCATGTTGGGAGGCAGCCACCCTCCTGGGTTCTTCCTTCCCAGTGAATCTCAAGTGAGGTTTAATGTGCTGTGTGACATTTTAGCTGAAGCAGAGCCCGGCTGTGACAGCTTTTTTTCTGAGCGGGCATAGAGCTGAGTGGAACAGACGCCGTATCACTTCTGAGCCGAGCAGAAGTGTAACAACTTCTCTTGGGGAAGCGCTCTGCTGGAGCAGAGTGTTAACATTGGGGAAACCTTTCCCTGGAGCAGGGCTGTAAGCTGGAGCGACAGTGACTTGGTGGATTCCTTCGGGCTCCTGACTGCCAGGATCTGCTTCCATCCAAGATGCAAATGCTTACATGTAACTACTGGTTCTTAGAGGCAAGTGCTCCGTTTGCCCAAGAATGGGACTGAGGAATTCATGAGGAATTGAAGCTCGTGGGTGGAGGGAGTGCTCTGAGAAGCTTCCCTAGGCTTGGCTATAGAACTTTCAGCTTTCCTATCCTATATCCCCGGAAAGTGTACCAGCATGAACGGCGCCCCTGCTAAGTTCTCATCAGCCTTTATTTTCAGGGGAGACCTGAAGGAAGACCCCAGGCTTCCCTGTGCCAGCTAGTTTTCTATTGTAACAAAAGGCTTGGTCCTTTATAAATAAAAAGAGGGTCAGCTAGGCAGCATGGTTCACACCTTTAGTGCCAGCACTCAGGAGGCAGAGGCAGGCAGATCTCTCTGAGTTTGAGGCCAGCCTCATCTACAGAGTGAGTTCTAGGACTCTGTAGAGAAACCCTGTCTTCAAAACCAAAACTTCAAAAATCACTCAACCAACCTACTAACCAACTAACCAAAAAGGGCCATTTAGCTCATAATTCAGGAGGTCCAAGGGCATTGACTCAGTTCTGGTGAGACTTTACACTGAATGATATCCTAGATAGTGTGTAGGGTCACATGGTGAGACAAGAAGCTGGAGGGTGGCCAGGGAGGGCCAGACCTGCTTTTTCATAACAACCTCTCTTGAAAAAAGTCAGGGTCCTGGTGAGAACTTTAGAATTTCCCCCCAGGGAAGTTCCCTAACTTACTTATTTGCCTGGGCTCATCTCTCAAAGCACACACCACTTGCCAAACGCCCCGCCTTAGGGATGAGCTCAGAGCTCGTGGCCCTGGAGACATACTGACACTAAAGGGACCCATAGCCCTCCTATAGCCTATGGGTGCACATTCAGCTAATATGGATCGGACTATCTATCTGCTCAGCTGACTCCCAGACCTCAGTGGAGTCCCCCTCCTGGCCAGCTTCCTCGTCCACCATCCCTGCTTTTTCCACATGTGGCTTGGATTGCTCTTCTTTGCTTGGGACTCGCATGTTTCCAAGACCCTTGTCTAGGGCCATCCTAGCCTGGGTCCAGGTCAAGCTCTGGTCCCAAGTGTTTTAGTGAAAGCTACTCTGTTTACCTTGCTTTCAAGAACCTACAAGATGCTGGGGGAATCGAACTTGGTTATGGAATTCAGAGAATGAGGATGGCTGGAACCTGAAAACCCCTTTAGCCCCAAGGATCTCTCTTCAAAACTGTGCTTAAAACTCACAAGTACTGATAGTGGCCATAAAGCAACACAAAAAAGGCCCAGGAAGAGCATCAACAATCGCTAGCCACCAGGACTCCCATTACTTCAGCGACAATGACGGAGCCAGAAGCACAATTGGGGACATTTTCATTGTTTTGTGGCTGAGTTGGCCAGAGGTGGAAGAAGCTTGTCTCTAGCCAAGGTTTAAAGAAGTAACTGAGCCTAGCTGCGCAGTCCCTTTCTTCTGGGGTGGGGTGAGAGTCTGGATTCTGTACCAGAATTCTTGCAATACAGAGAGATAAAAGCTTAGGTAGGCGACCCTGAACTGAAAGGTGCAGTGCTCCCAAGGTGCATTGCTGCCTTGGCAGATAGGTGAGCCGCTTCGTCCTTCCAGGTAGAAACCTTGGGTGAAAGGACTATCTCCTAAGCTTCCCATGTACAGGAATCCACTTTTCCTCAGAATGTCAGAAAAATCTGGCCCTCTTGAGTGGAAGGTCACACAAACGCAAGTGCCTGACTCTGGCCATGGCACTGGGCCTGGAGGGAGCTGGCTTTGCTCTTAGCTTTAGGTCCCCAGGGAGATTTTAGGGGGACCAGGGGTCAGGAACAGGCAAAGAGAGTGATCCAATGCTCTCATCCACAAAGAGTTTTTATTTGTTTGTTTTTTGATGCAGGGTTTCTCTCGAAACAGTCCTGACTGTCCTGGAACTTTGCTTTGTAGCCCAGCCCTGGTCTCAAACTCATAGAGATCCGCCTATCTCTGTCTCCAGAATGCTGGGATTAAAGACGTGCACCACCACCTCCTGGCTTATCCACAAAGATCTTTGTGGAGACAGTTGATAGAAACACTGAACCAATGAACGTGTTCTGAACTCACACACGGATTACAGCTGAAAATCCAATTTTGAAAATGTTATTTTTAGGAAGAAATAATGATCTAAGGATTGGCATTTTGTGTTTTCCATGAGATATAAGGATATTACATATGGATATAGTGAATTATCAGATTGTTGCTAAGAGTGACAAGAAGGACGCTAGGGTGAGGGACAAGCGGAAGGCGTCACTGGTAGAAGGGAAGACTGTCCACACATATGCTGCCCACAGAGCTGAGCAGTCCATTAGGCAGCGAGGGAGAGAAGAGCTGCTGAAGAAGAAAGAGGCCATCTAGACTTGGGAAGCCCCAGGAAAAGAGCAGCGGCTGAGGGCTGTAATGTTATGGACGCTGAAGAGAGGGTAGTGGGTTTGGAGGCACAGGCTGGCGTGAGGAAGAAAAGCGCAAGTGAGAAGAAGCAATAATCCAAGATGCCAAGGCGGTTTGAAAACCCTCAGACAGAGGGATCATACAGACCCAGGCCAGCTGGCCTTGGTGAGTTCCTGATAGAACATCCCCATTGTCACAGTGTGTGGGTGCACCTCGTGGTCCTGAGTTCCTTGCTCGTGCTTTCTCTCCTTCTGCTCCTGATTTGGACCTTGAGATTTCTGTCCGCAGACCGAGGTTAAAGACACAGAATGAACAAGGGCTGCAGGTGCTTCTGTGACAGCATTCAACCTAAAGGATGAGCTACAGACTGCTACATGGTCTATTGGAGGAAGGGGATGAAGACATCCCGCGGACAGGGTGATGCTCCAAAAAGACTAGAAGATGAGTAATGAAGAGAGACATTGGAAAGCGTGGAAAGCTACAGAGGGGAGAGGATGGAGGTTGCTTCAAGCCCACCCTTTTGAGAGGCCTCCCTGGCCGTTGATAATGTTAGGAAAGCAAGTGGGGAGTGAGAGGGCTGAGATTATAGACTAGTGTGTGAGCAGGGGAGGGGTCACTGGGAGAGGTGGTCACCGTGCGAGAGGTGGTCACCATGATGAGGTGCACTGTGGAGAGGTAGTCACTGTGGCAGAGGTGGTCACAGTGAGGAGGTGGTCACCATGGAGAGGAAGCGGTCCCCATAGTGAGGTGGTGCCACCGTGGAGAGGTGGTCACCGTGGACAGATGGTCACTGTGGAGAGGTGGTCACAGTGGAGGAGGTGGTCACCATGGAGAGGTGGTCACTATAGTGAGGTGGTCACGTGAGAGGTGGTGACCACTGGACAGATGGTCACTGTGGAGAAGTGGTCACTATGGAGAGGTGGTCACGGTGGAGAGGTGATCACTGTGGTAAGGTGGTCACCATTGAGGGTGGTCACCATGGGAGAGGTGTAATCAGACATTTTTTTCCTAACTGCTTGGTCCCAAATAATGGACTCAGAGCTGAGTTTTACCCATAAATGCTCAGTCAATAGCTCAGGCTTGTTACTAGTAACTCTAGCACTTAAATTCACCCATATTTGTATCCATGCTTTGCCACGTGACTTGGTACCTTTTCTGTGTTATGGCATTCTCATCTTGCTTCTCGCATTTCATGATCTCTCTGACTCAGCCTTCTCCTTCCATCATCCTTAGCTTTGGTCACCCCACCTACCTGGCTGGCTACTGGCCAATCAGCATTTTATTAAACCAGTTTGATTGGCAAATCTTTTACAGTGTATAAGAGGATTATTCCACAGCAGAGAGGTGTGGTCACGTGGAGAAGATGGTTGTCATGAGAGGTGGTCACAGTGGTGAGGTGGTGTATGAATCGAGTGAGGTGGTTACTATCTCAGGACAGTCACTGTGGTGGGGCTGTCACTGTGGTGGAAGGTGTAGACCTAGGCAGGGGATGGGCAAAGGCAGACAAGACAGCCTTGGCACCATGGATGAAGTATCTGGATTTCCCCTTAGTCACACGACGCTGGAGAATTAGAGCCAAGACCTCCTGAACTGAGAGCAGGCACAGGAGTGACGCTTCATTGTTTTGGAGTGGGTTGTTAGAATATTGCTTTAACTGGGCAAAGGTGTGTTATTTTTGTTTATGCTGCCTTTGTTTAGTCTTGAAAAGATGTGTTTGCATTTCTCTCAGGTTGCCTGCCTAAGGCACCGATTGGCCTAACAAAAAAGCTGAATGACCAATAGCTAGGCAGGAGAGGTGGGGCTGCCAGGCAGAGAGAATAAATAGGAGGAGAAATACAGGTGTGGGAGAAGAGGGGAGAAGAATGAGAGAAGGCAGAGAGAACAAGGGACATACCAGGACCAGAAGTCAAGCAGCTGCCAGCCAGTCAGACATTGAGAGGTAGTGAAAGCAAGATATACGAAGTAAGAGGGTAATAAGCCCCAAGACAAATGGTGAGCTAAAGAGAAACAGGTTAATTTAAGTTAAAAGAGCTAACTGGAAAGAGCTAAGTTAAGGCTGAGCATTCAAAACTAATAATCCCGAAGTCTTTGTGTCATGATTTGGGAGCTGGTTGGTGTCCGAAGAGTGGAAAATCCTGGTACAGAGTATGAAATGAGTGCTAAGGGGCTAGACAGAGAGGGAACTTTTTTTTTATGTTGATGGCTGGGGTGGGTGGGGTGGGGTGGGGTGGGGAGAGAGGAGCTGCAAAGACTTGAAGCCCCAAGGCTCTAAGCGACAACAGCAAGACCGTGTTCTGAAGTGGGAAACCGAGAAAGCAGGTTCGGGAAGGGCGAGGGTTCAGGTTCTCTGTTGGAGAAGGGAAATGGGTGTGGAGCTCGGGAAAGAGGGTCTGAGCTGTCCCTGTCACTTTAGACTGTGGATCTGGGGAAGGCACAGGCTGGTATCACTTCAGTGTCAGAAGGGGAGAGGAGGGACAAGCAAGGTGAAAGGCATGGAGGCCAGACATGGAGGCCAGACATGGAGGCAAGGCAGATTTATTCCCAGTTAGAGTAGGAAAAAGCTTCCTAGTATTAGCAAGCAGACAACAGTGGTTGAAATCAGATGGCAAGGTCACCCCTCAGCTTTTCACGGAAAGAATAAGATGTACACCCTGGAGCAATATGGTAGACACAGATGCTGTGTCTCTGGACGTCCCTGGGACAACATGGTGGACACAGACACTGTGGAGAGATTTGACACCCTGGGACAATGTGGCGGACACAGATGCTGTGGAGAGATGGACGCCCTGGGACAAAGTGGTGGACACAGACACTGTGGAGAGATGGACGTCTAGGAATAACAATGGTGGACACAGACACTGTGGAGAGATGGACGCTCTAGGAATAACATGGTGGACACAGACACTGTGGAGAGATGGACGCTCTAGAATAACATGGTGAACACAGATGCTGTGGAGAACAGCTTCTTTCTGCATTTTCCACCTTTAGCATGTGACTTTCATCTTCATTGTCAACTCAGAGTTAGTGATGGCTGCTTGGAGCTCCGAACCATCCCACCTGCATCCTTTATCTTAGGTAAAGGAAGGACAGAGGAGCACGGAAGGCTTCTGGCACTTTCAACCTCTCTCAGTCCTTCCACTTACAATTTCCATGTCTCCTTGGCCAACAACCTCCACAGAAAAGGAGGATACCTTGGACAGATTTTCTAATTTACTCTCTGTATCTGCAACAATAGGGGGCTCATCTATTCCCAGTTCACAGGCCCCCTGTGTTCACTTATTCATGAACCACATCAAGCTAACATGCAGAAAAGCATTTGCATGGGCTGGACACGCAGCTTAGTACAGCCAGAGTGCCTGGCTAAGAAGCAACAGCCTTTTATTCCCGCCTGTCCTCCAGCACGGTTGCTGTGGGAAGCAGACCGCCAACCCCTGTCTGCTTCTCCACACTCTCCGCACCGGGAGTGGTAGTGGTCCCATGCGGGGTTTGGAGATCACAGCCTGTCCAAGGCGGAGTCCTAGGAGACTGAGCGTTGTCTGTCGGCGGGGCAGACTGGCGCCCTCCACACCTGTGTGGCGGGGTGGTGGTCAGCTGCGAGGTCCTCTTGACCAGTCTCTGCAGAGCCTGCAGACTGGCTGGCGGGACCAGCTGGTGCAGGAAGCCATCAAACAATGGGTGGCTGCAGCCGGGAGCTGGAGGCACACCCACGGAGACTTCCCCTGAATGTTTTGGACTGCTCGGTGTGGTTGACCTCAGCACTGATTTATCAAGTGCCTTAAAAATAGGGCTGTACCTAGCGGGAACACGTGGCCTGATTCTTGGGGGCACAATGACCATTGTCCCGGTGGATGACTTCAGCTCCAGTTGAGAATGGCCAGTCTTATATTCATCCAGAACTCTTAACAAGGCCTGGCTTCTGAGCCTCGCTTCCCCAGAGCTCGGGGAAACCATCTCCCTCCTTCCTTAATCAGCAAACGGATGAAATCATCCCCTCTGCAAAGTCACTTCCGGAGCATAAACCTGGGCAATCCATTGTGTCCATTCCCAGCTTTCTGAAACTCATGTCACTCAGCTGGGAAACCCGCATGCCTGCTCCCGCAGCCTGTCCCAAGAGGCCTTTGTCCCCAGGTGAGGAAACACATTTTTTTCCTCAGCTGCCAGAGTCTTCAGCAACCAGAGCCCACACTCAGTCTTGCAGGGTGAGAGGGCCAGGCACCCTCGGCTTCCTCACCATCCTCCCGGTGACTGGCTGCAGCTTCGAGGCTGCTGCGGGGGAGGTGGGTGGGGTAGGATCCTCCCACCTGCCAGAGGGGCCCCGTGACGGTCTGCCCCGTTCTCCTGGCTCACGTGTATTTTTCTTTTTCTCCACTCTCCCCTCCCCATCCCTTTTATTTTCTTTGAAGGATTTCCTCCAAAACCCACAAACTCACAGCAACATTTAGTGAGAACACTCAGCCGTGAGCTGTAAATGAGTGTGCTGCGTACCTTCTGTCTCTCCGTGCAAGCAGATCATGCACATCTGTGAGGACTGCAGCACAGAGGGGAAGGCCTGGGCTTTCTGGGTGAGCAGATGTGGGTTCTGCTCTGTTTCTCAGATAGAAGAAAGCCTCACAAACGCCAGCGGTGGGTGTCAACTGAAATGGTACTTAAGAAGTTCCTGTGAAACACGGGACCACGGTGCATATTGCATTTTGCAGCACCAGGCCATCTAAGATAGCTCAATCACCATGGTTGTTGCTTGTCCTGTGAAGCTGCCCCTCCCCTCCACTCCAGGAAGTCCAGCTTATGCTGAAGTCAGTCTTGTCTGGTAGTGGAGTTGGAAGACATGGCTCAGCCCTTGTTGGTAGCCACGGGTCCTTCCCCACCTTGTGTCCTGGGTAACTGTCAGAAAATGTCACAGAAGAGAGGAGAGCAAGTCACTTGTGGGAACTTGGGACTAGCCAGTGGAGTCCCGAGCCAAAGGCCTTCGTTTGAACCTGGCCATAGCGTAGTGACTTTTGACTTTGGTTTTGTCTGAGTCCCTATGGCAGCATCCTCAGTGACTTTGGTTTTGTCTTGAGTCCACTATGGCAACATCCTCCCAGACACCCGTCTGGTTGTCATTCCTCGCCAGAGTCTTAGGGACAAGTGGTGGATGCGTTGCTTTCCTTCTTGAAAAATCTCAAGAAAGTGATGCTCAGAACAGCAATTAAAAGTTTAAAAAATTCTTTTGAAAATTTTATATATGTCTGCGTAAGAATTTGGTCTTATCCACTCCCTAGTATTTTCTTTGCCTGGGATCCACCAACCCAACTCCCTCGGACTTCATCTTCTTTAAAAATGATTGTTTATATTAAGCCCCATTCGTTTCTTCACTGCTGACCATGTGTGAATGGGGGTGGGTGGGCGTGGGGTCCTCCAACGGGGGCATGGGCAGTCTATGAGGTGGGTGGGTGGGGGTCCTCCAGTGGGGCATAGGCAGTTCTATGGAGTGAGTGGGGGGTGGGTCCTCCAATGGGGCTTGGGCAGTCAGTCTATGGGGTGAGTGGGTGTGGTCTCCACTGGGGCACATGGGCAGTCTATGGGGTGAGTGGGTGTGGTCCTCCAATGGGGCATGGGCAGTCTATGGGTGGGTGTGGGGTCCTCCGACGGGGAATGGGCAGTTTCATCAGCAGAAACCCCAAAGGAAAGTGGACCTTCCCTTCCTCACCAGCCATCAGCTGTCAGCCTCCTCACGCTGAGGCTGGGGCTCTGGATCGCCTCCCCTCTCATCCCTACTGGAGTGCTGACTGCGTGGGCCTTGATCAGGTCTTCCACAGCAACCACAGGCTCTTCTCACCCTCTATCCTTTCATCCCCTCTTCTGTGATGCTGCCTTTGGATGGGTGGCTTGATACAGATGACCCGGATGGCGGGTGGTGGTGGTGGTGGTGGTGATTGATACAGAAGACCAGGGTGCGTATGTGGTGAGTGATTGATACAGAGACCAGGGTGGTGGGAGGGTTGATGTTACAGATGACCCAGGTGGCAGGGGGTAAATGGTGATTGATACAGAAGACCAGG
>CAWTZC010002115.1:0-36103 GCA_963919715.1 Microtus obscurus | reverse complement strand
TGTAGTAATACGGAGCAGCGTGGCTGTGCCCCTGTACCCGGCCGCACGCATGGCCCAGCTTAAGCCCCAAAATAATTACACGGAAACTGTATACCTTTAATCACTGCCTGGCCCATTATTGGCTAGCTCTTACATATCGACCTAACCCATTTCTGATAATCTGTGTAGCACCCCAAGGTGTGCTTACCGGGGAGATTCTAGCCTGTGTCTGTCTGGAATGCGGGCATCATGGCGATTCCTTCTGACTCAGCTTCCTTCTCTTTCCCAGAATCCTCTTCTGTCTACTCCACCCACCTAAGGGTTGGCCTATCAATGGGCTCAGGCAGTTTCTTTATTTTAACCAATGAAATCAACAGATTGATATAGGACACTCCCACATCACTTCCCCTTTTTCTGTTTAAACAAAAAGGAAGGCTTTCATTTTAACATAGTAAAATTACATATAGCAAAACAGTTATCAAGTAAGAATTACAGTTACAATATTTATATCTATTTTATCTTTTATCATAACTAAGGAAAACTATAACTATCTATTCATTCTTTAGCTCCATCAAAGACTCCAGAAGGATATAATATTAAAACAAGAAATAAGAAAACTCTAGAAATGACAGAGACATCTCATTGCCTGGACAGTCACCCAAAGTTTCTCTGTACCGTTGGGGCATCCATCTTCGGCCTTCAGGCCCATAGTATCCAGCAGACAGTTTCATGAAGCAGGAAATTTCAAAGACAGTTCAGTCACTATCTGCTGTGTCCTGCGTCCTGCAGAATGTCTCATAGACTCTTTTAAGAATCAGGAACCCTGAAAGATCATCTCACCTTTAGGCAAGTTCAGCAGTCCTCTTTCTGCGGGTTCTTTGTGTCCAGTTTATGCATCAGTCCAGGCAAGAGCAGTTTCTTGCCCAAATGGCTATCAAACTCCATAAGGATCCTCTTTGATGCCCATCTTCCTCTCGAAGTAGATTGGTGCTGCCAGGAGCAGACGTGTCTCATTGTCATGAAAAACCCTAAGTTATTAAAATATTTAAATGCCATATTCTGCAGTCTTTGAAAGATATGAAGAATGTCTAACTAAAATGTATCTCTATATATCTAGAAAATCTAACATGACTACAAATTTGACTATTATTTATGATTATTCATCAACAACCTATATTTTCTAATTATAGATTACATTTTAAATGAACTACACAATCACAATACCTTAATCAGTATCAGAAATACATATACATATAACAAAATTGACATTAAAATCCACATCAATGCAAATTATTTATATCTATATCATATCCCCCTTTAAATATAAAAAAATATTTATAAACAATATTTTGGGAACATGGGCGCAGTTTCTCTCTCCAAACTGCTTCCTGCTGAATGGGGCGTCGTTAATTAGGTCTTTCATGGTATAACCTGTGTGCTAGTTTCATCTCAGTTGGCAGTTGAGCGAAGCAGTTTTCTGAGGGTGTTCACAGCAACCTTTCAGGAGGGCGTGGTCTATCATACCAAATTGGAATAGAAGAAATCCACAGGGTCTCATCCTCTGTGAAAACAAAAGAAGACCCTCTCCGAAGCATCATATTCTTAGACCCAAATTCTGAAGTCATACCCTCATGATATCCATTCTGGTTCCACTTGGCAGCCCATATAATGAAATGTCTCTCTGTACTTAGCTCCTTTACAGTCAAAAATTTTAAAGAAAACACAATGTACATAATCCAGACTCTCTGTGAATTTTCCATTTTTACGTGGCTTATTTTTTCTTTATTTCTTTTACTCTCTTAACTATCTGTACTCTGTCTCTTTAAAGACTTTACCTTTTTATTCTTAAAGGCATTAACTTTTATTCTCTCTCTATATATATTTTTTTCTCTCTCAAGCCCTACGTACATTCATCCAACATTGTGATCCATTTAGTGGTCTGTCTGAATCTGTTTTATTGTGAATCTGTAATTTTTTTACTATCCAGGAGCATTTCTTAAAATGTTAAGCACTTCTTAAAAACTTAAGTTGCACCATGTAGGGGTAATACGGTACTGCCTGTGTCCTGTAAAGTCTAAACCTTAAGTGCGCTGTTATCACAGTAATTACGGTAGTTCCTGCTTGAGACCAGCTCAGTTCAGCTTGGCAGAGCTGAGCAGCTCCTGCCTCAGAGCCATTTGGTGCCCCTGAGCTGTGCACAATTCCAGGCATACAGCAGTCCACATTGCCATCAAGCAAGCCATAGAGCTTTAGTCCAAATGCTCCATTCAAAAGCTCTGTCTCCCCCAGGAGCCAGACAGAAATCGTAATGGCAGCGCACAGCCCAGAAAGCCGGCATTTTAAAACAGCCAGTTTTTTCCTGCTGCTGAGTCAGGACAATTTCTTTGCTGCACGCAACCCACAAACAGCAAAAAGCTGTCTTAAATTCTCTTTCTCTCCTTTTTAAGCCCTCTCAGGTTTTACGTGGATTTAGCCCATCTCGTCTGGGCGCCAATTTGTAGTAATACGGAGCGGCGTGGCTGTGCCCCTGTACCCGGCCGCACGCATGGCCCAGCTTAAGCCCCAAAATAATTACACGGAAACTGTATACCTTTAATCACTGCCTGGCCCATTATTGGCTAGCTCTTACATATCGACCTAACCCATTTCTGATAATCTGTGTAGCACCCCAAGGTGTGCTTACCGGGGAGATTCTAGCCTGTGTCTGTCTGGAATGCGGGCATCATGGCGATTCCTTCTGACTCAGCTTCCTTCTCTTTCCCAGAATCCTCTTCTGTCTACTCCACCCACCTAAGGGTTGGCCTATCAATGGGCTCAGGCAGTTTCTTTATTTTAACCAATGAAATCAACAGATTGATATAGGACACTCCCACATCAGATAACCACACTGCTATGAGCTCAGAACTCCGGTGCCCGCGTTAGGTCCCAAAGACAGTTTTCAGAGCGCTCCTCTGAATCTCCCAGATCCTGTATCTTTTCTGCTATCTCTTCTGTCATGTTCCATGAGCTTCAGAAGGGGTGATACAGGTGTCCTGTCTAGGGCTGAGCACTCACCAGTCACTTCTCTCAGCACTTTGAGCAGTTATGAGTCCCTGCATTAACTGCTGTCCGCAGCAGAACGAAGCTTCCCTGAGCAAGACTGAACCAAGCGGGAATCTCAAACAATAAACACAGACATTGAGAAGGCAGCTTGATCACATATGTGACAGACCAGCCATAGTCGGTTTCCCTCTATGACGTCTATGTCCTCACCAGCCACGGATTTTGACAAGATCTATGGTGTCAGGCGTGCTTCCTCCTACGGGGTCTCAGACCCCATCCTCGCCAGCATTTGCAGTCCCTTGTTTTCCTTTAAAAGTTTATTTTAATTTTCTTTTAGAGAATTTCAAATGTGAGTTCTGTATTTACATCATGTCTCCATCCCCCCTCCTTCCTCCAGTGCTTCCTATGTTCCCTCCACTCCTTCTCAAATTCTTGACTTCTTAATATTTAATTTTATTGATACATATACTATAAAGACAACCCGCATAAGGACAAACTACTGGTCCATTTAGTGTTGCTCATATGTTTATGAGTTTAGGGCTGAGCTTTTGTGATGGAATAACCTATCAGGGGCTTCTTCCTGGAGAGGATTGATTCTCCCTCTCCTTGCAACTGTAATCGCCTGTAGCTCTTCATTTCGGGGTGGGCCCTTATGTGAATTCACTTTGGCATGTCAACTGGTATTGTCAAATTTCAGGTCTTGTTTAGGCATCCATATTGTTGAGATTTCACGGGTTCAGCTAGAAGTATTAACAACATTATTTCAAATCAGTCTTGTGTCCAAGGTATGTGGTGTCTTTAGCAACAAGGACTTGCACTTCTAGGAAGCAACCCAGAGCAACAGCAATAGCTTATGTTGTTTTGAGAGTCTTTTGGGTTCCCTTGACCAACAGATTGAGGTTTCTCATGTCTGCTACTTGAAATTTTGTTAGATAGTCTACAGTCTTTTGGGGGAATTTTGTCAGCCCAAGTAACATAACTTCATTAAAACTCTATCTATGTATACGCATATATGGATTCTATGTAATTTTAGGTGAATATGAAATAGTATGATTCCCACAGCTTTTTCAAGCATCCTTACAGTTATTCATCCTCCCTCCTCAGTTAAGCCCTCTGCCCTTTTCTCCGTATCTCCTGCTTCCCCCATTGTCTTCATATCCCCTCTGTCTTGCTGCTCCCCTCTTTAGCAAGCATCTCCCCTTGCTCTCCGACCCTTTGCACTTTCCTGACTTCTGCAGTTACTGCAGTTTGCATGCTCACATCTGAGGATTCGGAGCTGGAATCCGCAGATGAGAGAGAGCATGGGACATTTGTCTTTCTGGATCTGGGCTACCGTACTCAGTACCATATTTTCAGCTTCATCCATGTATCTGAATTTCATTTCTCTTCACAGCTGAGTAGCATTCCAGCCTATGTAGGCACCACATTTTCATTATCTACTCATCAGTTGAAGGACATTTCAGTTGTTTCCATTTTCTAGCCGTGGTGATTAGAGCAGCAATGAACATGGCTCAGTAGGTATCCGTAGAGGAGGACGTGGAACCCTTTGGGCACATGCCAAGGAGTGGTACAGCTGGGTCACATGGCAGATTCACTTCTAGCCTTTTGAGAATCCTCCACACTGACTAATAGAGCATCTGTGCTAGTTTGCAGTCCCACCAACCATGAAGGGGAGGTTCCTCTTTTCTACCAACCAGGAATGGGGGTTCCCCTTTCCTATCAACCAGGAATGGCAGTTCCCTTTTCCTACCAACCAGGAACAGGGGTTCCTCTTTCCCACCAACCAGGAACGGGGATTCCCCTTTCCTCACACCCTCACATTTGTTGTCAGTTGTTTTCTGATTCAGCTGCTGGGTTGTGTTTTCTTGAGCATAACTCAGGTGTTTGTACTCTAGACTTTTTTCGAGACAGGGTTGCTCTGTGTAAAGCTCTGGCTGTCCTGGAACTCACTTTGTAGACCAGGCTGGCCTTGAACTCACAGAGATCCGCCTGCCTATGCTTCCCAAGAGCTGGGGGATTAAAGGTGTGTGCTGCCACCACCCAGCACACTAAGGTGTTTATTGCTACTGTCATTTTTGGGAGAGATGCCCTTTCGGCCTTACATATTGTGTTTTTGTGATGAGACCTGGGAATGTGGGCTTCTTCTCTTGGTTTGTGTTTGATGTCAGGTTCTAGGCTGCTTCATGCCAGGCTTGCATACAGTTGTCTTTGAAGTACTTTGAAGTATACCCAGGCCTTCTTCATTGTATCTGTGGTCCTCACTCATCCCAGCTCTCGGGCAGCTCTTCTAAGATTGCCATTTTTGCCCCTTGCTCAGTCCACTCTTTCATGTCTTGTGTGACTCAGTTTATGGGGAAGTGAGTTCATCTATAACCTCAGAGGAATATCAGACGAGGTTCCCAGATTTTCTAACATCCTAACCTTAAAAGAGCATGGGGCATCAGGAGCATCTAACGAGCTGCCCCATGCACTTGCCCGCTGGAGAGTTTTCAAGCAGAAACCTCCCTTGGGTTGGGAGCTGTGGGTACTTTGGTACAGCAGCGGAACAGACCCGGGTGATGTTCCTGCCTCAGCATCCCTGTTCCTCATCGGCCCAGGATGTTGCTCTTACGGGCATCTGTTTGCCTGATTTCATGCTCATTTGTGTTGTGGGTAAACTGCAGTTGTCTGGGAATTTATATCTTAGATGGATACGGAGAAAGCAGCCAAGTCTCCCAGTGTAGGAGATGAATCAGGTGGCAAACACGCAGTAGCAGCATTCACGTAGAGAGCAGCCTACCCAGGCTGCACGGCACATGCTAACTGTTGGGCTGGGAAGGGACAGGACACCCGTTTTAGATAAGAGAACAAAACTTGTTTCTAGAAGATTAAAAATAAAGAGGGTTTCAAGGAAGCCGAGTCCCCAAAGGATAGGGTTCCTAATTCTGATCATTAGTACTCCCGACAGAGTTGCCAGGGCCCTGGGGCCACGCAAGGGCACCAGGAAGTTCCTGTGGACGTGGACACTTTACAAACTCTCCAAGAGTCTTTGATTACTTCCTCAACTTTGTTTTGTTTCTGAGGCTGACTTGGAAGATATCTCTTTAGTATTTACGAGCTGTTGAAAGAGGTGTGGGTGGAGGATGCGATCAGGGAACCTTAGACCAAACTATCGGAGAGCTAATCTATTGAAAACAGGACCCTGGTAATACAGCGGTCTTGCCAAGTCCCAAGACAACACACATTGCAACATAGATCCCTTCTTGTAAATGTCTTCTGAAGGTCACCGGAGCCTCAGCTAATCCCTCTTTCCCTTGACCTTCTGCCAGTGTCCCACTGCGACTCATCAGAGCCGTCTGCTCTCCCCTCTTGCTCACCTGCTGCTGGGGGCTGGCCAAGAAGATAGGAGTTCTGTGTTGCTGCTTCAATGGCCAGCATGTGGCCTTGAAGCTCTGTTGCACACAGGACTCAGTCTGGCATCTTTTCATTAACATTCTCCCTGACTGTCTCCCCTCCTCCATCTCAGCATCTGCTCTCAAGTCTTCTTAGTGTTATATGTCATCTTTCTGGCTCTACTTCCACGAATGCCCTTTCCTGCTACGCTTGGTTCCAAGGCAAAGACACCATCATACCCAGGGGTCATCTCTCCAGCTGGGAGCTTGATGCTTTCAACCCCCCATTGGATACCTAGTCTATTCTGTTTAACCTCTCGCGTTCTCAAACTCTGTGTTCCCTTCCTTGATTCCTTGACTCCTTCCCTGCAGACGACGGGCAAGCAAGGCTTAGAATGCTGACAGCATCAACCGCTCTTGTTACAGACCATGCTGATGCCTGCTTCAAGCTCACAGTGGAGTGGCTGTCAAGAGATCCAGCCACAACCCTCTCTTTACTGTCCCTCCGTCAGACTGTGCAGTCTGGCTTCTACTCCCCTCCTCTAAACTCATCTCCATCATTAGAGATACCCGATGTCTCGCCAGATTCTGGAGGTATGTGTTTGTTCTTCTGTGGCAATCCTGGTGCTGCTACGCACAGTGGAAGAAGCCCGTGTTTGAGGAAGAGTCTGAATGACAGATCTACCAGGGGATGCCATGTGACTTTGGACTTCTGACATACCGACTCAGAAGCCCACTTTTCTCAACTTTCAATTAGGGAAAACAGTGACTAGTTCAGAACACTTGGGATAATGAGCAGGGTGTTGCAGGTGAGCAGGTGCCACCCAGGATGAACTTTGTTCTCCATCCCCCATCTGACTCTTGCGGTGCTCGCAGGTCTGAGTTTTACTTCTTTTGTGGGTCTTGCACATTTCTTCATCTGCCTTGGCAAGCAGATCTTCCTCCTTGGCACACGCCTCTTACAGTCTTCCTCTATGCCCCGCCCAGCTCTCTGCCAAGATGCTCCTCTGGTTTACTCACATTCAGGGACTTTCACGGCAGACTCCATCCCCCTGCATCAAGGAGCTCAGCAAGCAGCAAATAGAGGCAGTAGAGGACATTCTGGAGGGTCAGGACAGAGGTCATTTCCCTTGACATCTGTTTCTTTGTTCCACCGGCAGTGTCCCTGACACCACCTTCCTGGGGGTCATGTTAATGCCTCTCCTCAGAACTCCCACCATGGAAGGTCTTTGGGGTTCATAGTCCTTTAGTGTGAGTCTTTATTTATATTGCTAATTCTATAGTTTGATTCTTTGGGCTCTTGGCCTAAGCACAAAAGTCAGTTCCTCTGTCCTCTCTGCCCTGCAAATCTTCACCTGCTCTCCCTATCCCGGCTTATGTCCCTTCTTGGATGATGTCTTTTTGTACTACCTAGTCTGGGTGGACCACACCTGATGCTCTCTCACCTCCCACAAGTGTTTATAGCTATAGCTGGCAAGTCTCTGAACACTAGAGGTCACACCCTTCTGGATGGTTGTGGAGCGACTTAATGTCTAAGAAGATACGCCTTTATCCCAAACCATGTTTATTTAGATGGAAGTTACATTCAGTAAATGGCCTCTATGGATGTTACCCTGTGACACTAACGAGTCAGGTGATGTTATTAGAGTTGCTATTATTGTAAATGGGAGCAATTTTGATGTCCTCCTGGACCACCTGTGATTAGTTGACCGGAACAGACTGAATAAAGAATTTTATGCGAGGAGAGGATTCCTGGCAGCTACAGGCCTCTGCCTGTACGAGTGGTGCAGCAACAGTGGAACCTAGAGTCTCAGCCGAGGAATTGCTCGCTAACTGGTGGGTTTCCATAGGGCTTTTACCTAATCCTCAGTTTTGGATAACCTACTCGGTCCCCGTCCTCTCCCTGTCCTCCCGCCTGGTCCTCATTTATCCTCTTAATCCTCAGAAGCCCCATCTTCTATCATTTTATGTGTTTCACTCCTCCTCCTCTAAAGCTGGGTTGTGAGAGAAACTGTCCACAGGGTGTTTCATACCTACTTCCTTCGGGGTTTGCTTCGGGGTTAGCGCTCCCCTTCATCCCGATTTTCCTCATTCTGTGTTCCTTCCTGGTCAAGCCTTTCTATCCCTAGAATTCTTCCTCCATACTTTTGATTGGCCTATGATCTGCTATCCCCTCTACTTAATGTGTCCCCCAGTGAAGGCCCCTTTCTAGTTTTCTAGCTTCAGATTAAACATACAAAACAAAGGTTCAAAGTTGAGACCTTCATGCAATAGTGGACATATGTCATTTGTTTTACTAAGTAAATACTCATCTAGTGTAACTTCTTCAAATCCCATCCATTTACCTGCAAATGTTGCGATTTCATTTTTCTTTACAGCTGAATAATGTTCCATTATGCGCAAGTACCACCTTTTAAAAATCCATTTATCTGTTGATGGACATGTAGCTTGATTCCGTTTCCTAGTGAATAGGGTGACCACATACAGGTAGGTACAAGAATGTACAAGTGAGACAGGGAGACAGGTTTTTCGAGACAGGGTTTCTCTGTGTAGCTTTGGAGCCTGTTCTGGAACTAGCTCTTATAGACCAGGCTGGCCTCAAACTCACAGAGATCTGCCTGTCTCTGCCTTCTTGAGACCCGGGATTAAAGGCGTGTGCCACCACCGCTCAATGTGACAGGTTTTTAAATTTTGAAGCAGGACAACTATGAAACCATGTGCAACCCTTACTGTTCCTATGTTGTTATTTAACAGCTCAAGACTGGATTTGATTGAAACTCTATTCCCTCATCTTCATGGGTATAAGGAACCTCATTCATTTTGTGAGTACTCCATAGCCAAGGGTCTGTTTTGGCTCCATAACCATCTGCTGCAGAAGGCTGAATATCAAAGCCATATGGCTGGAAGGCAGGAGATTGCATTTGGCCCAAGTCCTTACCGAACAAGCTTCATGAGTTTGTACGTGACACATGGCCATTCCACAACTCAGACTCCTCATTATTCAGATGAAGTGATTAAACTGACTTCCACATGACTCCCCGTAGCAAGGCCATTTCAGTATCCTCTGACTCTGAGGTTTTCATTAGACGCTGGCTTGTTTATAAATTACTATTACAGTTCTATCCAATGGCTACCTAGTATCTGCATAGCCCAAAGCTTTTAATAACTAGGTAACCCTCTGGCCTGTGCTCAGTAGATAGGGGTACCTCCTTTGTGTGGACTAAAAAGGGCCACCCTGCTTTGAAATTTATCCAGTTCAAGAGGTGACACCTGCTTCCCTTCTCCTGGATTCTAGGATAGCTTTACAAAGTGTACAAAGTGATGTGGAAAAGGGTGAAACTTCCAAGTAACAGGGAATAGGTGACAAACACTGTTTTAGTTCTAGTAAATTGGGAGGCAGAGGTGGGGGATCTCTGTGAGCTCGAGATCAGCCTGGTCTACACAGTGAGTTCCAGGACATTTAGAGCTACACAGTGAAATCCTGCCTTGAATAAAACAAAAAACCAAAACCCCAAAACCAGAAACCAAAAAACCAAATCAACGAACCAACCAACCAACCAAACTAAATAAATAAAAAAGGAAAAAGTATAAAAATCTTGTACCTCTATTTTATCTTGTTTGAATTTATGTTGATTGGAACTATGACAATTCAGGCCAAATCTTTGGCCAACTTCAAAACATACAGATGAGGCCACCTGGGCTACACAGCTTTCCACTCCCAAGATAAGATGCTAGAGATAATAGCTCATGAAGAAGAAAGGGTTAAGGGCCTCACAGTTTGGGGGTTCTAATCCAAAGGTATCCAACCGTTAGACATTACCCCATGATTTCATCTACAAATGTGTTGGGTCTTAGTCACAGACATCCTGGAATGCAAGCAGCCTGTGGGCTTGACACTCCTGTTCTTCTCAATGTTCAGTAGTTCTCGGCAAGAGCACATCATGAAGTTAAACCGTTTACATCAGGGTCAGAGAGCAGGAGAGGACAGTGGCTCAGGTTCCAAAGTCCCCTTCAAGGATTTCCAGCCCTCAGTATAAAGTTCCTAGATGGGGAAGCTGTTGAGGGAGGTAACACTTTAGGATGAAGCAAAGGTGTGATGTAGTCTGTAATAGTTCCTACAGGTGTTTGAACTCCCAGAACACTTGTAGCCTTGCTCAGACTTGTTTTCCACATATGGAAAGTGAGGGTTGTGACATCTACCTTGAAAGACTGTGATGAAAATTCTGAGAAAACGGGGGTAAACAGTTACAGATACTATATCCCTGCTTATGACCCTGCCCTGTGAACCTGCCCTTGACCCTGCCCGTGACCCTGCCCTTGACCCTGTTCGTGACCCTGCCCTTGACCCTGTTCATGACCCTGCCCTTGACCTTGTCCATGACCCTGCCCTTGATGCTGCCCATGACCCTGCCCGTGACCCTGCTTGTGTCCCTGCCTGTGACCCTGTCCATTGCACACGATGTTCTGTTTCTTTCTTTCCCATGCCACAATGGAAACGTGTCAGCTTACAGGTCACTGCTAGTCTTGTTTCAGTTGCACTGAACACGAAAGAACTTTTTGTAGCTGGAGGGTGGCAAGCCACCTTCCTGTGGATTCTGATGTAATTTGAACAACAGAGAAGTCTAGACTGTCTATCAAACAGTTTCATGCTAATTTCTTGAACATAATCTCCCCCTCTTTTGAGATGGAGTCTCACCTCTCTGTCCCTGTCCAGTCTGGCCTCAAACACTAGAGCTCCAGTGGTCCTCCTGCCTCAGTCTCCCAAGAAGCTGGGACAACAGGTGCACAAAACTGTTTCTGGCTTAAAACTATGAAGTATGTACCAACAATTCCCACAAAGGACATTTTGGCTGGAGAGCAGTTTCAATGACAACGAGCGAGAGCTACAACTGGAAACCAGTTCCACCAAGCAGGGATACCCTGCTTCTCTGTTGTCTTTTCTCCCCCTCCCCCTCTGCTCTCCTCCCTGTCCTTCTTCCTCTCTTTCCCTTCTGTCTGTGTCTGTGAGACTCAATTTTTTTTTCACATTCAGAAAGTGAGGGAAACTCAAGATGTGCATGGGAGGAGAAAAGATTTGTATGTTCCTATCACATGGAACTGTTGTCCTGGGATTGCCACTGTGGAACAGAGCTGGGACCGGCTGGGCCATTCTGCTGCCAGTTGCCTGTGAATCAGCCCAAGGTCAGCTGGTTTGCAGGAAGCATTTTAAGTCTCTCCATTGACAAGTGGGCAGACCCTCACTCCAGCTGTGGCTGCAGGACCTCTGGGGCCCAAGGCCTGGATATGGCATGGCTTACTTCCTCACACCACCATGCCCCAGCCAACCACATCATCATCAGTCATGAATGTCCTTCTTGTATTAGGAGCCCTGGAGCCAGGTGCTCTTCAGCGGCCACGGGTCTCATTAGCATGAACATGGGGATGCTTAGCGCAGAGCTGGGGCCTTCTTGACTATCTGATTTCAGCCAAAGCGGCCACTGTTGTGGCAGCTGTTCATGCTGTCCTTGTGCACCACAGACTTGATCTCCTCACTGGGTCTTGCTGACACAAAACTAGTAGTTTCCCGAATGTCATAGCTCTGCTTTCCCAGGCAGAAAGGACTGTAGGATTTTCCTGAGAGGAGGGGACTTTTTATTGAGCAACCCTAGTGTTGGTCTGCACTGGAAGTTCATCCTGAACTTGTGGGGACAACTGCTGTCCAAGGATGGACAGCTGATGTCCAAGGAGGATGTTGTGGGACCATGCATGGTGCTGTACTCTGGAGGCAGGTGGCTGCCGTGACTCATTGCTGA
The DNA here is from genome assembly GCA_963919715.1 of Microtus obscurus. Taxonomy (NCBI): domain Eukaryota; kingdom Metazoa; phylum Chordata; class Mammalia; order Rodentia; family Cricetidae; genus Microtus; species Microtus obscurus. The sequence continues at coordinate 23,919 of CAWTZC010002115.1, read as the reverse complement.
ATCCATGAGTGCCGATGCCACAAATCCTGCTGACATGTGGCCCCTTCCTTGTCTCTGAGTTTCAGGAGTCTGTTTTCAGGACTCAGCTCCTCATAGACCCCTTATTGTTCAGTGAAGCCTTCACCTCATAGTCTAGTTGCAAGGGTGTGCGATCTGTGGTCTAGGGGCTGTGCGCATCCCAGGAGAGCTGTGAATGTGGTCGGAGTCATTCTGACTCCCAGTTGTTGTCACAGGGTGGATACTCTTGCTGGCAGGAGGGGTCTTCTGTCATGTCTTCTCTGTCTCTCCTTCGTTCCTTCGTTCCTTCGTTCCTTCTCTCTCTCTCTCTCTCTCTCTCTCTCTCTCTCTCTTTTCTTTTGAGGCAGGGTTTTTCTGTGTAGTCCTGGACATCCTGGAGCTCACTCTGTAGGCCTCAAAGTCACAGAGATGAGCCTGTCTCTGGTGGGATTAAAGATATGTGGCACCACCACCGGGCTCATTGTCCTTTCTTAATTGGTAGAAGATTCTGAAATTCCTATGTTCCTATCACACATAGTGAGTGATGTTAATACCACTGCCTTGTGGGCAAGTTTAATTGCTGGCTTTCGGTCAGAAGTCTGCTTCTGTCCAGTCAGCTGGCAAATCCGTCCCTGTACAATAGAAAGCTGGGATAGGTTTTGAGGTGGGGCTAGAGTCGTAGCCACACCCCAGTGATTTGCCATGCACCCTAACTCCCCGTGGTGTTGCTGTGAGCCTCCTCCATGGTCCAGGCACTGCTCTCCGTGGTTGGGACCCCATGGCTACCTATCCTATTGTCGTTTTAAACTATGGTTAGCTAGCTCATTGCCATTTTGATATGCACTTCCCTGACATCTAATGAAACTGAACGTTTTTCATAAATTTATTAACCGTTTGAATTTCTTCTCTTCATAAGTGTTTATGCATGTCCTTGGCCTACTTTTATACAGTATATATATAAAATATGGCCACTGTTTTTATTTAAAGATTTATTTATTTATTATGTGTACAGTGCTCTGCTTGCATGAGTGCCTGCAAGCCAGAGAGGGTACCAGCTCCCATTCTAGATTGTCGTGAGCCACCATGTGGGTGCTGGGAATTGAACTCAGGACTTCTGAAAGAGCAGTGTTCTTAACCCTTGAGTCATCTCTCTAGCCCGGTCACTGGTTTTAAAGTTGCTTTTACATTTCTTCTTTTTCTTTTCTTGGAGCACCTGATATCAGACCCAGGGCCCTGCCCATGCGAGGCCAGAGCTCTGCCCGAACTACACCCAGTTCTCTCTCCCGACTGGTAACGATTATCCCTTGAGCGTTTCCGCAGCCCATGGCTCCACTCTTCGCTGCTTGATCTCTTTGCAGCGCAGCAGCTCCTAGCGTGCCCCAACGCCATCTGTCCACATTTGCTTTCGGGTTCCTAACCAGAAAATATGTTCCCAAAGCAACATCTTGAAATGTTTGCCCCGCGCTCTCTGCTGGTGGCTTTGCAAGGTTCAGGTTGGTCTTTAAGGCTTTGAAGAAAATGGATTCCTGTCTCATTGGGTTATTCTCTGTAATTGAGAGGAGCTCAATGTGTTTTCCTAAAATCCAGCAAATATTTCCCAAAGAAAACTAGAACCACTCATCCTTGTTCTTTGCACTTGTGACAACACAGGAGGGGTTCCTAAGGTTTTAATGGTGATTATCTTGAGAAAAGGAACATCTTGAATCTGTAAGGTTAGTTTTGCTTTGATTTATTTTGGATTTAAGCATGTAGGCTAAACACATCTGTAAAGCTTCGTGCTCATTCTGCCTTATGGAGGGCCTTTCCTCCCGGTTCATTTCCCTGTTATTTAGTTTAGAGATGCGTCTTTTAGGCTATAGACCGTATTAGGTACTACATCGTAAAACAGAGGGGGATGAGCATGCTGGTGGGGGGCAGTTTTGCCTTGCCTACTTGTGTCTTCCTGCCTGGCAACAGGGCCATCTCTGCAGGCTCTGTGTCATAGCACAGCCTAGAGGTGGCCCTCCTAATGTGAGCCAGCTTCTGCAGGAGCCCAGTGCCACGTTGCTGTAGCATGGCCCATGTTGGGCTCTTGAGAGACAGTCCCACCCTGCCCATCTGCTCTTTCACTCGTACCTCATCCTTTCTCCTGTCAAAAGAACTTCTTAGTGCCTGAAAATCCCTGCTTTTCCAGTGCAGAGACATGACATTAAAGCTGGAATGAATACCCTTGGTTTTCTGTACTCGTCTGTATCTGCACTAAGCAGAAGCCGGGACAAATGGCTGCCCGCAAGGATTTCAGCAGCACCACCATCTCTGTTCCCCTCTGTTCATGCTCTGCCCTTTCCTTGTGCACGCTGTTGGCTCTCTGGGGTGACCATGGAAGACACAGGTTTCCCTTTTTGTAGGAGAGAGGGAGGGAGCAGGGAGCAGAGAATGACAGTTGGTGGTACGCCCTACACAAAGTATTTTATTTCCCAAAGCCTCACAGCCAAGCTTTAGTTTATTTATTTATTTGAGTCAGTCTTGCTATGTAACCTTGATTGGTCTGGAATCAGGATCCACCTATCTCGGCCTTCCAGCTATTTGGATCTCTGGCACACACCTCCACACCTGGCATAATATTCGAGATTTCTTCCCTCCCCCCCTTTGTGATAGGGGTTTCTCTGTGTAATAGTCCTGGCTGTCCTAAAACTTGACCATGCTGGTCTCCAACTATCAGAGATCCTCCTGCCTCTGCCTCCTGCATGCTGGGATTAAAGGCGCGCACTACTGACCGCCTGCTTTTTTTCCCCTCTCAGACTGACAAGTTTTAGAAGTGTTTTCACTTAGCCGTTTCTCTTCTCGTCTCCACCTGGTTCAAAGTGCTTGCACTTCCTGATGGCCAGAGCCCTTTGGGGTCTGCAGTTAGGCTCGACACACTCAGCTTGAGCACAGTCGTTGTTGTGGTTTTGGTTTGTCTGCCCACTGTAGCCAATCCGCTTCCCCCACTGTAGCCAATCCGCTTCCCCCACTGTAGCCAATCTGCTTCTGATCTAGTGCCGCTTTCCTTGGGCATACAGAGAATCCCTGTCCTTCTTATACTGGGTCACCCTGTTAGGCTGATGCTTGCCACACTTCTTACAGAAAGTTCTTTGGGCTTTAGGTACATTGACCATCTTTGCGGTCGAGGTGTCTATGTATTGAAAGTGAGAGACAAGGTGTTCGTGATCACCTCCTCAAGCCACTCCTGCTGAACGGGGAGACACTCAAATTTTATTTTATTTTATTTTTTTTAAATATTTATTTATTTATTATGTATACAATAGTCTGTCTGTGTGTGTCTGCAGACCAGAAGAGGGCAGCAGACCTCATTACAGATGGTTGTGAGCCACCATGTGGTTGCCGGGAATTGAACTCATGACCTTTGGAAGAGCAGGCAATGCTCTTAACCACTGAGCCACCTCTCCAGCCCCGACACTCAAATTTTAAATGGAACTGTGCATAAAATTATTGACCTTACAATGAGGGATGTTAGAGATGCTAAGGATGCCTGCTTTTTTTATTTTGACAGACTTGGATTGCTGAAGGCTGACCAGGGGTGCTGGATGATGTACGCTTTTCAGGGATTTGACCCATGGGGCCTCTACCCCATGGAATCATACGAGTCTTCAGACTAGGTGGGAAGGAAGGGGACCCACAGAGTGGTTTTCCTCCACGAGGTGTCAGAGGCTGAGATGCCATTGCCTGCCTTTGTTTCACGGTAGAGGGCAGGTCTCTGTGAGAGGTAGTTGAGTCTGACCCACACTCCCCATGCCGTGACAGGAAGTTTGGCAGCTGACCCCAGCGATCCAGCTCCGGGAAGGCATGGGTGTGCTTGCTTCCTTACGCCTGCAGCGTCGTGTGAATGTCACACCAAGATGTGGTCGTGCACAGATCTGCTAGATTGGTGTGTGCCGAGGTACACAAGCACTAGTGAGGGCGTGTGTTGAACCTGGGTTTGCCTAGACCAGTCTGCGACACACACGCCTCAGGGAGGAAGAACCACACTTATGTAGACGCTGCCAGCTGCTGTCCTTCCTACCCCCTTCCCTCCGCACATCCAGCAGCAAGCACTTTGGCCCGGCTGTCCTGCTGGAACACTCTCTTGGAGCGTTTTTTAAACAGCATTTGGAAGGACTTGGAAGCAAGGCACTGGAAGTTCATGACAGACTATTTGTAGTAAGAATTCTTCAGGGAAATGGGGGCTCTGAGGTATTGGCAAGATTTTTCCTTTTAAAAAGTAAACAAGACTCCATTTTCTCCGATATTCGGCATGTCATCCTGTTAATCATCCTGCAAATAGACTCAAAAGGTCCAGATGGACAGGCATGGGGCCCTTTCTGTGTGTGGAAATGCACAGGACTCATGAGAAAGCTCGCAAAGCCCCGAGGAAGGGAGGCTCTGAGGGAACCCAGGTTCAGGTCCAGATCTGATCGCTGCTGCTGTTTCATGTCCGCTCACTGATCCAAGTGGACAGACGCTGCTCTTGGTTGTCGCAGTCGTGCTAAGCTGTGTGAGCACACAGGTTTGTGCAGGAGTGTGTGCACACAGGTTTGTGTAGCTGTGTGTGCACACTGTGGGTGTGTTTTGTAAATGAACAAAAGCAGAGACCATTGTTATCACTCCTTCAGAGAGTAGAGGTGACTGTCCCATCCAGCTCCTCTGTAGGCTGTAGAGTTTAGTCCCCAACCCCCAGCTTGTGAGCTCTGAGGTCTGTTGGGAGTTGTAGCCATGTTTTGTGCTCAGCTATCAATGGGCAGCAAAGTGTCTCACCGGTGTGTGGGTGGACAGCATGGAGTCTCTCACTCCTTCTCTCACATGGGTCCTGGCAGCGACACCCTTTTGTCAGGACCCCCCACAACACTCTGATGTTAGCCCCTGTGGGCCTACCTGGAAATTCTTTCTGTGTAAGCCGAGAAGAAGTTAGAGTATAGCACATTGTTCTGTCTCTGCCTGTGCCAAGTTTAGAGTCAGATGGGTCAGCTTTAAGCTGGCCTTTTCTCATGTATGTCTCTTTAGGGAGGGGTTTCCATGACTCTGGGGACCGGCAGTGAGTGGTAAGTTCAACACCACCTGCCCTTTCACCTTTCACGGGCTCGCTTCCTGCTTTTCCCTTCCTCTTCCTTCTCACCAAAATGTTCGAGCTCATTCCTCAGGCTGGGTTTACAGGGAGAGGATCACGTAGGTGAGAGCTAACGTACCACTCCCTCCTCCAGATACTCCCCGGAACCCAAGGTCCAGCGGCTGCAGAAAGGGAAGCTCACAAAGTCTCTGCTGTTAATATTACAGTTGCCCTCACATCTGAGATTCTGCCTTTTATGGTTTTAGTCATTTAAGGTCAACCTCTGTTTGATGAAAAGGGAGGGAAAGTTCCAGAAACCAATGGTCTATGAGATTAAGCTGCACACTATCCTGGGCACTGTGACAAACCCTATGGTGTCCCACTTTGTCCCATGCAGACTGGCTCCCTCATTCCTTCGCCCAGCCCTCCACAGGGCTGTGGGTCCCCTCTCAGTAGTCCCATGGTAGCTGTCTGGGATACATTGTTCTCTCAAATTCAAGTTCATGGCCTCTGGCCTCTTTTTCTTTGTTACACACACACACACACACACACACACACACACACTCACACACACACACTCACACTCACACACGGGGTGGGGGAGAGACAGAGACAGACAGATAAATAGATGGGCAGATATTTAAATATAATCTACTTTGTCTATATAATGTTATTTGGATATGATTTAAAAACTGAACCAACTTGGGGGCTTCTCCCTAGGGAAGACTATTTCTCCCATAGTCTTTAGCTGCTTGTAGCCCTTGTCAAGGGTTGAGGCCCCATGGAATTCCCCCTCCCATGTTAGCTTGTCTATTGTAGTCATCCTGTGCAGGTCTTGTTTAGGTAGCCCCGTTGTGAGATGTCATGGACACAGCTTCTGTCATTTCTAGGAGACATTCCCATTGTAGACTTCCTGTTTCTCTGGCTCCTCCAGTCTTTCTGAGATGCTCCCTGAGCCCTAGCTGCAGGAGCTGTGCTGTAGATGGACCAGCTGGGGCTGGGCACCACACTCTTACTGTTCTCTGAATTTTGAATGGTTGGGGTTTTCTGTTGCAGTCTCTGTCTGTTGCAAAGAGACATTTATTTGTTGAAGGGTGAGAGTTATACTTACTTGTGGGAATAAGGGTAAATATTTAAAATGTAGTTAGGGCTTAGTTTTGTTTAGTAAAGTGCTAGCTGTAGGCTCTTCTGCTAGGTCCATGACTTCATAAATCCCTGTTAGTAGGCTAGGTTTCCCGTACCAGATACGGTCTTCGTCTTGATGGGTGGACCTTAAGTCGAATGAGAGAGTTGGTGTTACCAACAAGACAGGAGAGCCGCTGCACACCCATAGGGTTACGCCATCACTGGTCACGGTGGTTTCTAGGCACCATAGCTGGGTAGGCTGCGTCCTTCTCTTGGAGGCTAGATGGCACCTTCTGGCACACCTGGTAAGATCATGCTTGGATTCACCAGGTTCTATGTCTGAAGTACATGGTGCCTTAAGCAGTAGGGACTTACCTTCAGCCTCTGCCAGGCAACTGAAAACAAGAGCAATGGTCTATGATGTTTTGGGAGTGTTTTAGATTCTTCTGAACAGCAACTCATGGGGGGACTTTTCATGCTTGGTATCGGGAGATTTTGTTAGTCTGTGGCTCTTGGGGAGAGTATTGCCAGCTCAGATGGGAAAGTATGATTTAAAAAATGATATATACATATATATATATATGTAGTACATTTTAGATAAATAGATAGTAATGTAACTCTTTATGGCTTTTCAGACATCCTTACGACCATTTCACCCTCATCACTCCCTCTCCTGTGTTGACCTCCCTCCTCTTTCCAATTAGTCACCTCCCTGTTCTCCCCTTTTCTCCCTTCAAAGTCCTTTTACCCTGCTGCTCTCTCCTCTATTCCTCTTCCCCCACCATGGTCCTTTTATGTTCTCCTGAATTCTAAGGTTACTCTAGAAGTTATACTCATATCTGAAGGTTTGGAGCTAGCAACTATACAGGTGAGAGAGAACAGTCAACGCTATCTTTCTGAAACTGGGTTACGTCCTCAATATAATCCTTTTGGTTCCATCCATTTGCCTGAAAGTTGTTTTTTTCTTTACAGCTGAATAGTATTCCATAGTGTCTCTGTGCCACATTCTCAGTATCCATTCATCAGTTGAAAGAACGTTAGGTTATTTCTACTTCCTTGTTACTGTGAATAAGGGCATCAACGAACGTGGTTGAGCAGGTATCTGTGGAGTAAGTCCAGTCCTTTGGGCATGTGCGCAGAATCCTACCAATCCCAAAATTTGTCCCAGAATCAAGCTACAAAAATCCACCAATCCCAAGCCACGTTGGAAAGTTCTGCCCACCTCCCCAAGAAATCCTATATAAGCTTTGTACCATGTTGGGAGGCAGCCACCCTCCTGGGTTCTTCCTTCCCAGTGAATCTCAAGTGAGGTTTAATGTGCTGTGTGACATTTTAGCTGAAGCAGAGCCCGGCTGTGACAGCTTTTTTTTCTGAGCGGGCATAGAGCTGAGTGGAACAGAGCTGTATCACTTCTGAGCCGAGCAGAAGTGTAACAACTTCTCTGGGGAAGCCCTCCCCTGCTGGAGCAGAGTGTTAACATTGGGGAAACCTTTCCCTGGAGCAGGGCTGTAAGCTGGTATGCGTACAGTGACTTGGTGGATTCCTTGGCTCCTGACTGCCAGGATCTCTTTCCATCCAAGATGCAAATGCTTACAGCTGGAACTACTGGTTCTTAGAGGCAAGTGCTGCCGTTTGCCCAAGAATGGGACTGAGGAATTCATGAGGAATTGGAAGCTCGTGGGTGGAGGGAGGGCTCTGAGAAGCCCTGGGCTTGGCTATAGAACTCAGCTTTCCTATCCTATAGCCCCGGGTGTACCAGCATGAACGGCTCGCCCTGCTAAGTTCTCATCAGCCTTTATTTTCAGGGAGACCTGAAGGAAGACCCCAGGCTTCCTGTGCTAGCCAGTTTTCTATTGTAACAAAAGGCTTGGTCCTTTATAAAGAAAAGAGGGTCAGCTAGGCAGCATGGTTCACACCTTTAGTGCCAGCACTCAGGAGGCAGAGGCAGGCAGATCTCTCTGAGTTTGAGGCCAGCCTCATCTACAGAGTGAGTTCTAGGACTCTGTAGAGAAACCCTGTCTTCAAAACCAAAACCAAAAATCACTCAATCAACCAACTAACCAACTAACCAAAAAGGGCCATTTAGCTCATAATTCAGGAGGTCCAGGGGGCATTGACTCAGTTCTGGTGAGACTTTACACTGAATGACATCATAATAGTGTGTGAGGGTCACATGGTGAGACAAGAAGCTGGAAGGTGGCCAGGGAGGGCCAGACCTGCTTTTTCATAACAACCTCTCTTGAAAAAAGTCAGGGTCTCGTGAGAACTTTAGAAGTTCCTCCCCAGGGAAGTTCCCCACAACCTACTTATTTGCCTGGGCCCATCTCTCAAAGCACACACCACTTGCCAATACTGCCCCGCTAGGGACGAGCTCAGAGCTCGTGGGCCCTGGAGACATACTGACACTACAAGGGACCCATAGCCCTTCCTATAGCCTATGGGTGCACATCAGCTAATACGGATCTGGACTATCTATCTGCTCAGCTGACCTCCCCAGACCTCAGTGGAGTCCCCTCCTGGCCAGCTTGCTTGTCTACCGTCCCTGCTTTTTCCACATGTGGCTTTGGATTGCTCTTCTTTGCTTGGGACTCGCATGTTTTCAAGACCCTTGTCTAGGGCCATCCTAGCCTGGGTCCAGGTCAGCTCTGGTCCCAAATGTTTTAGTGAAAGCTTACTCTGTTTACCTTGCTTTCTAAGAACCTACAAGATGCTGGGGAATCGAACTTGGTTATGGGAATTCAGAGAATGAGGATGGCTGGAACCTGAAAACCTTTAGCCCCAAGTGATCTCTGTTCAAACCTGTGCTTAAAATAAACACGGAAGTACTGATAGTGGCCATAAAGCAACACAAAAAGGCCCAGGAAGAGCATCAACAATCGCTAGCCTTGACCAGGACTCCCATTATCTTCAGCGACAATGACGGAGCCAGAAGCACAATTGGGGACATTTTCATTGTTTAGTGGCTGAGTTGGCCAGAGGTGGAAGAAGCTTGTCTCTAGCCAAGGTTTAAAGAAGTAACTGAGCCTAGCTGCGCAGTCCCTTTCTTCTGGGGTGGGGGTGGCTGAGAGTCTGGACTGTGTCACCCAGACTGCTTGCAATACAGAGAGATAAAAGCTTAGGTAGACGACCCTGCGCTAAAAGGTGAAGTACTCCCAAGGTGCACTGCCCTTGGCAGAGCCCAGGTGAGCCTGGCTTCGCCTTCCAGGTAGAAACCTTGGGTGAAAGGATTATCTCCTAAGCTTCCCATTTACAGGAACTCACTTTCCCTCAGAATGCCAGAAAAATCTGGCCCTCTTGAGTGGAAGGTCACACAAAAGCAAGTGCCTGACTCTGGCCATGGCACTGGGCCTGGAGGGAGCTGGCTTTGCTCTTAGCTTTAGGTCCCCAGGGGGATTTTAGGGGACCAGGGGTCAGGGAACAGGCAAAGAGACTGACCCAATGCTCTCATCCACAAAGAGTTTTTGTTTGTTTGTTTTTTGATGCAGGGTTTCTCTCTGAAACAGTCCTGACTGTTCTGGAACTTGCTTTGTAGCCCAGGCTGGTCTCAAACTCATAGAGATCCGCCTATCTCTGTCTCCAGAATGCTGGGATTAAAGACGTGCACCACCACCTCCTGGCTTATCCACAAAGATCTTTGTGGAGACAGTTGAATAGAAACACTGAACCAATGAACGTGTTCTGAACTGCACACACTGATTACAGCTGAAAATCCAATTTTTGAAAATGTTATTTTTAGGAAGAAATAATGATCTAAGGATTGGCATTTTGTGTTTTCCATGAGATATAAGGATATTACATATGGATATAGTGTAATTATCAGATTGTTGCTAAGAGTGACAAGAAGGACGCTAGGGTGAGGGACAAGCCAACTGGAAAGGCCGTCACTGGTAGAAGGGAAGGCTGTCCACACATATGCTGCCCACAGAGCTGAGCAGTCCATTAGGCAGCGAGGGAGAGCAGAGCTGCTGAAGAAGAAAGAGGCCATCTAGACTTGCTGGAAGCCCCCAGGAAAGAGCAGCGGCTGAGGGCTGTAATGTTATGGACGCTGAAGAGAGGGAGCGGCGTTTGGAGGCACAGGCTGGCGTGAGGAAGAAAGCGCAAGTGGGAAGAAGCAATAATCCAAGATGCAGCGCGTTTGAAAACCCCCAGACAGAGGGATCATACAGACCCAGGCCAGCTGGCCTTGGTGAGTTCCCGATAGACCATCCCCATTGTCTCAGTGTGTGGGTGCACCCCTCGCAGTCCTGAGTTCCTTGCTCGTGCTCTCTCTCCTTCTGCTCCTGATTTGGACCTTGAGATTTCTGTCCACAGACTGAAGGTTAAAGACACAGAATGAACAAGGGCTGCAGGTGCTTCTGTGACACATTCAACCTAAAGGATGGCTACAGACTGCTACATGGTCTTTGGAGTGAAGGGGATGAAGACATCCCGCTGATGAGGTGATGGAGTGAAGGGGGTGAAGACATCCCGCGGATGAGGTGATGGAGTGAAGGGGATGAAGACATCCCACGGATGGGGTGATGCTTCAAAGAGACTAGAAGATGAGTAATGAAGGAGACATTGGAGAGCGTGGGAAAGCTACAGAGGGGAGAGGATGGAGGCTGCTAAGCCACCCCTTGAGAGGCCTCTGGGATGGAGAGTTGAAGTTTCTGGCCGTTGATAATGCTAGAAAAGCATGTAGGGAGTGGGGAGTGAGCAGGGCTGAGATTATAGACTAGTGTGTGAGCAGGGGAGGGGTCACTGTGGAGAGGTGGTCACCGTGGAGAGGTGGTCACCATGATGAGGCTGTCACTGTGGAGAGGTAGTCACTGTGGCGAGGTGGTCACAGTGAGGAGGTGGTCATCATGGAGAGGTGGTCACCATGGAGAGGTGGTCACCGTGGAGAGGTGGTCACCGTGGAGAGGTGGTCACTGTGGAGAGGTGGTCATGGTGGAGAGGTGTTCATGGTGCAGAGGTGATCACTGTGGTAAGGTGGTCACCATTGAGGGTGGTCACCATGGAGAGGTGTAATCAGACATTTCTTTCCCAACTGCTTGGTCCCAAATAATGGACTCAGAGACTGAGTTTTACTTATAAATGCTCAGTCAATAGCTCAGTTGTTACTAGCTAACTCTAGCACTTAAATTCACCCATATTTCTATCTATGCTTTGCCACGTGACTTGGTACCTTTTCTCAGTATGGCATTCTCATCTTGCTTCTCTGCATTTGCCAGTGACTCTCTGACTCCAGCCTTCTCCTTCCCATCATCCTTAGTTTGGTCACCCCACCTACCTGGCTGGCTACTGGCCAATCAGCATTTTATTAAACCAATTCGATTGGCAAATCTTTACAGTGTATAAGAGGATTATTCCACAGCAGAGAGGTGTGGTCACTGTGGAGAAGTGGTTGTCATGGAGAGGTGGTCACAGTGGTGAGGTGGTATTTGAGTGAGGTGGTTACTGTCTCAGGGCAATCACTGTGGTGGGGCTGTCACTGTGGTGGAAGGTGTAGACCTAGGCAGGGGGATGGGCAAAGGCAGACAAGACAGGCTTGTGCACCATGGATGAAGTATCTGGATTTCCCCTTAGTCACACGACGCTGGAGAATTAGAGCCGAGACCTCCTGAACTGAGTGAGAGCAGGCACAGGAGTGACGCCATTGTTTGGAGTGGGTTGCAGAATACTGCTTTAACTGGGCATAGTAAAGGTGTGTTACTTTTGTTTATGGTGCCTTTGTTTAGTCTTGAAAAGATGTGTTGCATTTCTCTCACGTTGCCTGCCTAAGGCACCCGATTGGCCTAACAAAAAGCTGAATGACCAATAGCTAGGCAGGAGAGGTGGGGCTGCCAGGCAGAGAGAATAAATAGGAGGAGAAATACAGGTGTGGGAGAAGAGGGGAGAAGAATGAGAGAAGGCAGAGAGAACAAGGGACATACCAGGACCAGAAGTCAGGCAGCTGCTAGCCAGTCAGACATTGAGAGTGAAAGCAAGATATACAGAAGTAAGAGGGTAATAAGCCCCAAGACAAATGGTAGCTAAAGAGAAACAGGTTAATTTAAGTTAAAAGAGCTAACTGGAAAAGAGCTAAGTTAAGGCTGAGCATTCAAAACTAATAATAAGTCTTTGTGTCATGATTTGGGAGCTGGTTGGTGTCCTAAGAGGAAAATCCTGGTACAGGAGTATGAGAGAATGAGTGCTAAGGGGCCAGACAGAGAGGGAACATGCTGATGGCTGGGGTGGGTGGGGTGGGGTGGGGTGGGGAGAGAGGAGCTGCAAAGACTTGAAGCCCCAAGGCTCTAGCGACAACAGCAAGACCGTGTTCTGAAGTGAGAAACCGAGGAAAGCAGGTTCGGGAAGGGCGAGGGTTCAGGTTCTCTGTTGGAGAAGGGAAATGGGTGTGGAGCTCGGGAAAGAGGTCTGAGCTGTCCTGTCACTTTAGACTGTGGATCTGGGGAAGGCACAGGCTGGTATCACTTCTGTGTCAGAAGGGGAGAGGAGGACAAGCAAGGTGAAAGGCATGGAGGCCAGGCATGGAGGCCAGACATGGAGGCCAGGCATGGAGGCCAGGCATGGAGGCAAGGCAGATTTATTCCCAGTTAGAGTAGGAAAAAGCTTCTAGTATTAGCAAGCAGACAACAGTGGTTGAAATCAGATGGAAAGGCCACCCCCTCAGCTTTTCACGGAAAGAATAAGATGTACACCCTGGAGCAATATGGTAGACACAGACACTGTGGAGAGATGGACGCCCTGGGACAATGTGGCGGACACAGACACTGTGGAGAGATGGACGCTCTAGAATAACATGGTGGACAGAGACACTGTGGAGAGATGGACGCTCTAGAATAACATGGTGGACACAGATGCTGTGGAGAACAGCTTCTTTCTGCATTTTCCACCTTTAGCATGTGACTTTCATCTTCATTGTCAACTCAGAGTTAGTGATGGCTGCTGGAGCTCCAACCATCCCACCTGCATCCTCACCTTAGGTAAAGGAAGGACAGAGGAGCACGGAAGGCTTCTGGCACTTTCAACCTCTCTCAGTCTGCTTTCCACTTACAATTTCCATGTCTCCTTGGCCAACAACCTCCACAGAAAAGGAGGATACCTTGGACAGATTTTACTGTCCAATTTACTCTCTGTATCTGCAACAATAGGGGGCTCATCTATTCCCAGTTCACGGCCCCCCTGTGTTCACTTATTCATGAACCACATCAAGCTAACATGCACAAAAGCATTTGCATGGGCTGGACACGCAGCTTAGTACAGCCAGAGTGGCCTGGCTAAGAAGCAACAGCCTTTATTCCCGCCTGTCCTCCAGCACGGTTGCTGTGGGAAGCAGACTGCCAACCCCTGTCTGCTTCTCCACACTCTCCGCACCGGGAGTGGTAGTGGTCCCATGCGGGGTTTGGAGATCACAGCCTGCCAAGGCGGAGTCCTAGAGACTGCGGCGTTGTCTGTGGCGGGGCAGACTGGCGCCCTCCACACCTGTGTGGCGGGGTGGTGGTCAGCTGCGAGGTCCTCCTGACCAGTCTCTGCAGAGCCTGCAGACTGGCTGGCGGGACCAGCTGGTGCAGGAAGCCATCAAACAATGGGTGGCTGCAGCCAGGAGCTGGAGGCACACCCACGGAGACTTCCCCTGAATGTTTTGGACTGCTCGGTGTGGTTGACCTCAGCACTGATTTATCAAGTGCCTTAAAAATAGGCTGTACCTAGCGGGAACATGTGGCCTGATTCTTGGGGGCACAATGACCATTGTCCTGGTCGATGACTTCAGCTCCAGTTGAGATCAGTCTTATATTCATCCAGAACTCTTAACAAGGCCTGGCTTCTGAGTCTCGCTTCCCCCAGAGCTCAGGGAAACCATCTCCTCCTTCCTTAATCAGCAACGGATGAAATCATCCCCTCTGCAAAGTCAATTCCGGAGCATAAACCTGGGGCACCGTTGTATCCATCCCCAGCTTTCTGAAGCTGATGTCACTCAGCTGGGAATGACCGCATGCCTGCTCCTGCAGCTTGTCCCAAGAGGCCTTTGTCCCCAGGTGAGGAACACACTTTCCTCAGCTGCCAGAGTCTTCAGCAGCCAGAGCCCACACTCACCTTGCAGGGTAGAGGGCCAGGCACCCTCGGCTTCCTCACCATCCTCCTGGTGACTGGCTGCAGTCTCTCAGGCTGCTGTGTGTGTGTGTGTGGGGGGGGCGGGGGTAGGATCCCTCCCACCTGCCAGAGGGGCCCCGTGACGGTCTGCCCCGTTCTCCTGGCTCACATGTATTTTTCTTTTTCTTCAGTCTCCCCTCCCCATCCCTTTTATTTTCTTTGAAGAATTTCCTCAAAACTCACAGCAACATTTAGTGAGAACACTCAGCCGTGAGCTGTAAATGAGTGTGCTGCGTGCCTTCTGTCTCTCCGTGCGAGCATCATGCACATCTGTGAGGACTGCAGCACAGAGGGGAAGGCCTGGGCTTTCTGGGTGAGCAGATGTGGGTTCCGCTCTGTTTCTCAGATAGAAGAAAGCCTCACAAACGCCGCGGTGGGTGTCAACTGAAATGGTACTTAAGAAGTTCTGTGAAACACACGCGGACACGGTGCATACTGCATTTTTTGCAGCACCAGGCCATCTAAGATAGCACAATCACCATGGGTGCTGCTTGTCCTGCGAAGCTGCCCTCCTCTCCACTCCAGGAAGTCCTTAGCTTATGCTGAAGTCAGTCTTGTGGTAGTGGAGTTGAAGACCATGGCTCAGCCCTGTTGCGTGGCCATGGGTCTTTCCCCACTGCCCTGTGTCCTGGGTAACTGTCAGAAAATGTCACAGAAGAGGAGGAGAGCAAGTCACTTGTGGAACTTGGGACTAGCCAGTGGAGGTCCACGACAAAGGGCCTAATTGCTCGTTTGAACCTGGACATCAGCAGTAGTGACTTTGACTTTGGTTTTGTCTGAGTCCCTATGGCAACATCCTCAGTGACTTTGGTTTTGTCTGAGTCCCTATGGCAACATCCTCCCAGACACACGTCTGGTGTCATTCTCGCCAGAGTCTTAGGGACAAGTGGTGGATGTGTTGTTTTCCTTCTTGAAAAATCTCAAGAAAGTGATGCTCAGAACAGCAATTAAAAGTTTAAAAAATTTATTCTTTGAAAATTTTATATATGTCTGCAAAGAATTTGGTCTTATCCACTCCCTAGTATTTTCTTTGCCTGGGATCCACCAACCCACCTCCCTCAGGACTTCATGTCTTCTTTAAAAATGATTGTTTATATTAATAACCCCATTCAGTTCCATCACTGCTGACCATGTGTGAATGGGGGTGGGTGGGCGTGGGGTCCTCCAACGGGGCATGGACGGTCTATGAGGTGGGTGGGTGTGGGGTCCTCCAATGGGGCATAGGCAGTCTATGGGGTGAGTGGGTGTGGTCCTCCAATGGGGCATGGGCAGTCTATGGGGTGGGTGTGGGGTCCTCCGACGGGGAATGGGCAGTCCATCAGCAGCCGCAACCCCAAAGGAAAGTGGCTCTTCCATCCTCACCAGCCATCAGCTGTCAGCAGCTCCTCAGCTGAGGCTGGGGCTCTGGATCGCCTCCCTCATCCCTACTGGAGTGCTGACTGCGTGGTCTTGATCAGGTCTTCCACAGGCAACCACAGCTCTTCTCGCCCTCCATCCTTTTCAACCCCCTCTTCTGTGATGCTGCCTTTGGATGGGGCAGGGGGTGGCTGATACAGATGACCCGGGTGGCGGGGGGGGTGGTGGTGATTGATACAGAAGACCAGGGTGGCGGTGGTGGGTGGTTGATACAGATGACCTATCACAGACACCAGTTCTTAGCACTCTGACCAGTTATGAGCTTCTGCATTAACTACTTGTCTCAGTTAGGGTTTCTGTTGCTGTGATAAAGACCATGACCGAAAACAACTTGGGAAGGAAAGGGATATTTTCAGCTTACACTTCCAGGCAAGTGTAATAGTCCAAGTTGGGAAGTTGGGGCAGGGACTCACCCTGGAGTAGTTATGCTTACTGGCTTCCTCTATGGGTCCTGTGTAGGGATGAGCCCCACCCCCCTAGTGGGTGGGCTCGCCTGGGGCAGGTTTTGGAGTGTTAAATAAGTTGCGCAAACGCTGTGCCGCCCCTTGTTTGCCTGCTCTCTCCTGTTCGGCGCGGGAACTTTTGGTTGCGTGAGTTAATAAAGCTGTATAACCTTATATCCTTCTGACTTAATTCAAATCCGCCTTTATTTGGCCCCAACGTGGTTCTGAATCCGAGCCCGCCTGTGCGCCCGCGGCGCCCGCGCCTCAGGCCGCTGCATTGAGCTGGCCGCGGGAGATACTGTCTGCCCCGCGCACGCCTAGGGCCTGCGCTGTGCGGCTCGGGCCGCTGCTTTGAGCCAGCCTCGGGAGATACAGTCTGCCCCGCGAACCTAGGGCCTGCGCTGCGCGCCTCGGGCCGCTCCTTACCAGGCCGACACCGCAGCCTGACCGGTTCCCGCAACTGCGCCTCCCCACCCCCACCGCGGCAGCGCCCTGCCGCCATTTTGAGCACAGCCGCGGAGTTGTTTTTGCGCTCCCAGCTGTAGCAGCTGCATTGAATCAAATCCAGCCTCCCTGTGGCACAGCATTGGTCTGATTCAAAGCAAGCTCTGCACCGCAGATAAATAAATCTTGGTTTTGAGTTCCTGTTTCAGACCGGCTCTCCACGTGGACTCAAGTGGACTCATCTGCCACCACTGGCAGGAACCAGTCATTGCAGGTAAAAAATTTTTTTTTCTTCTTTTATAAATAAAATGTCTGAGAATATTACTGTTCAGGACTGTAGCAGGCTTTTTGAGTGTGCCATGTGGGACATCTTACAAGAGGTGTCTGGCACCCCACATCTATGGATTCTTCTGGGATTAGTAATTTTCCTTGGCACTAAATGGTTTGACAACAGAAGTTTGATGGAGTCTTTAAGAGATGAATCCAGGATTCTTAAGGCAGAGGTTGAATGTTTGAAAACTATTAAGCATGACAATGATCTTCTCAAGAATCAGCTTGAAGTTCTACAGGAAGAGAATAGATCTTTGTTTAATAAGACTCTGGTAACTGAGCAAAAGTTAGAAAAGGTTCAGGCCAATATGGAGGAGAGATTTATTACTATGGAAGAAGGATCAGCTGATTTAAACAATAAATTCCAGCGGTCATTTTCTGAAGGAATTGAAACACTTATTGAGAGAACCAAAACGGTTGAATGTGAGCAATCGAATTTTGTCTAAAACTTGTGACAAATTGGCGGAAAGATTGTCAGTACAAGAAGGCACGGTTTACGCCATTAAAATTATGTCCAAAGAAGAGAACTTATCTCTAATGGACAAAATTCATACTTTAGAATCCTCAATGAAGGCTTTGGAACATAATTCTGGACAGGAGATTCAAACATTGCAGAAGGCAATGGTGAATAGAATTGAAAAGATTGAGGAATTTCTAAATTCTGATGAAGAAGAACAAACGGTAGAGGCAAATTTTAACTACGCCTGTGGGTAAATCCCTCCGGAAAAATTTCCACAAGACTCTACCTGCCTTTCCAGTAATAACAACAGAAAAGGTGATTGGTTCCAAAAACCCTAAGGTCATCAAGGAGGATATATGGGAGCCTGTCCGTATGAATGATCTCAAAGAAATTAAACAGGCTGTCATGACTTTTGGGATGCACTCTTCTTTTGTTAAGGAAATGCTAAAATCCTGGGCAACAAAAAGCAGAGCAACTCCTATGGATTGGGTGCAACTCAGCTCTGCGGTACTTGATAGCGGGCCGCATTTAAAATGGAAATGCTTATTCAGGCAAGAGGCTAGACGTTTGGAACAGCAAGAAAAGGCGAAGGGAGGTAACATTTGCATAGATAAAATTCTAGGTGAAGGACTCTTTTCTGACCCTCAGGACCAAGCTAATCTGGATGAGGACACACTCTTCCAATGCACAACAGCAGCCTTAAATGCGTGGGATAGAGTACAAGACCCAGGACAGAAAACAGAATCATTTGTCAAAATTAAACAAGGTCAGAGAGAACCCTTTAGTGATTTTTTACAAAGGCTTACTAAGGCTGTGCAAATAGGGATACCTGACCCAGACACAAGGCGTATAATGATTGAAAATTTGGCTTATGAAAATGCAAATTCGGAATGCAAAAGGATTTTGTGGCCTTTAAGGGTAAGATCAGCACCCTTGGAAGAATGGGTCTTACATACACTGGATGTTGATACATTTGATTATGGCACTGAAGCATGGGTGGAAGAAGCAATTTCCAATGGTAAAAGGAGACACCAGAATACCAAATGTTTTAATTGTGGCCAAATGGGTCATATGAAAAGAAATTGTAAACAACGGACTTTCAGAAATAATAATAATGCATCTTCTAGAAATAACAGAAATAGGAGGATTCAGCCTTCAGGTTTATGTAGAAGATGTGGAAAGGGCGACACTGGACGAATGAATGTAGATCTACAAGGGATAGACAAGGCAACCTGATACAGACGGAAACGTGAGAGGGGGGCCTCACAGGCCCCCATGGCACACATGGTTCAATCATTTCCAGTTCCAGCGGAGAACGTGCCTCGTCAGGACAATTAGGAAACCCCATGCCTACTGTTACAAGCAATAGTGATCAGAAAGATGAGTTACGTGTGTTTTGGCAAACTTCTATAAATGATCAAAGACCCAAGCTGAGAGTATGTGTAAATGGCATTTTTATTACTGGCTTGCTGGACACAGGTGCTGATGTAAGTATCATTACCCCAGAATCTTGGCATCCATATTGGCCTCTTCAGAATGTGAATGTCCAGCTACTGGGAATTGGAACCCTATCTCGAGTAAGACAGAGCACGAGATGGGTTGAATGCATAGGGCCTGAGGGACAAATAGGAAAATTAAGGCCATATGTAGCCAATATTGCAATGAATTTATGGGGTCGTGACCTATTACAACAATGGAATACCCAAATTAACATTCCTGCTACTTCTAGAGTTTATAGTTCTGAAAATAATATTAAAAGATATTATAAACGGAGAAAACCGGCCATTCGGGCCATACAAGAACAAGCAATTGAAGTCTCTTCAGAGATACCAACAGCCTTGCCTTTAAAATGGTTGACTGAGAAACCAATATGGACAAAGCAATGGCCTCTAGCTGAGGAAAAGTTACAGGCTTTAGAACAGCTGGTACAAGAGCAATTAGATGCTGGACATATAGAAGAATCTAACAGCCCTTGGAATTCTCCTGTATTTGTGGTTAAGAAAAAAATCGGGTAAATGGAGAATGGTGACAGATCTCAGAGCAATCAACAAGGTTATTCAACCTATGGGCCCTCTGCAATCTGAATCCCATTGCCCTCTTTGTTACCAAAAAGGATGGCCTCTTATAGTTATTGATTTAAAGGATTGTTTTTTCACAATACCTTTACAAAAGGAAGATAGAGAAAAATTTGCCTTCACAGTGCCTACTTACAACAATTCTCAACCTTCCAAGAGGTACCACTGGGCTGTCCTCCCCAGGGTATGTTAAATAGCCCCTCCTTATGCCAATACTTTGTGAACCAACCATTGCAAATAATACGCAGGAAATTCCCCAAATCCATCATTTATCACTACATGGACGACATATTGTTATCTGATCCAAACATGGATACCTTGAACAGACTGTTTGACGAAATAAAAGATACTTTTACCTAAATGGGGATTGGAAATTGCTCCTGAAAAAATACAGAAGGGAGATTCCGTTAATTATTTAGGTTATAAAATAGGTTTACAAAAAATCAAGACACAAAAGGCACAAATTAGGGAGATCGCCTACGAACTCTTAATGACTTTCAAAAACTGTTAGGAGACATTTCCAGTCTACGACCAGCTATTGGGATAACACCTGATCTAATAATTCATTTGAACAAAACCTTGGAAGGTGATAAAGATTTAAACAGTCCCAGAGAATTAACAGCTGAAGCAGAAAAGGAACTGACAATGATTGAGGAAAAATTACAACATGCACATGTGGACAGGGTGAATCCGGAGCTCGATTGTATTCTCGTCATATTACCATCGAAAATTTCTCCTACAGGAATTTTAATGCAAAGGGATGATATTATCTTGGAATGGATCTTTTTACCACATAAACCAAGTAAGAAACTAAAAACTTATGTGGAAAAAGTCTCTGAGTTAATTATAAAAGGCAAGCTGAGACTTCGTCAACTAGCAGGCATAGACCCAGCAGAAATTATAGTGCCTTTCACTGCTGATGAACTGGAAATTATGGGAAGATAATGAACCATGGCAAAGAGCCTGTGCTAATTTTCTGGGAGACATTAATAACAACTATCCAAAAAGCAAGAGGCTTAACTTCATAAAGAGAACTTCTTGGATCCTTCCTCGAATCGTCCGTGATGCTCCAATAACTGGAGCCCGTACATTCTATACTGATGCCAATAAAACAGGGAAGGCAGGTTACAAATCAGAAGACTTGGGTAAGGTGGAACAAAGTCCTTATGATTCTGTCCAGAAGGCAGAATTATATGCCATTCTTATGGTACTAAGGGATTTTAAAGAACCTATCAATATAGTTACTGATTCACAATATGCAGAAAGAGTTATTTTACATATTGAAACTGCTGAATTTATACCGGATGATACAGAACTAACTTCATTGTTTATCCAGGTTCAAGATTTGATCAGGAACAGGCTTTGCCCTATGTACATAACCCACATCCGATCCCATACGGGTCTGCCAGGTCCTCTAGCACAAGGTAATGCAGATATTGATCAATTATTGATTGGTAGTGTGCTACAAGCCTCTGAATTTCATGAAAAACATCATGTTAATAGCAAAGGCTTGAAGAAAGAGTTTTCTATTACATGGCAACAAGCTAAGGAGATTGTAAAGAAGTGCCCTACTTGCTCTTTCTATAACCAAACGCCACTGCCAGCAGGGGCTAATCCTAAGGGCACCCATAGGAATGAAATCTGGCAGATGGATGTGTTCCACTTTGCAGAATTTGGCAAATTGAAGTATGTTCATCACACCATTGACACTTATTCAGGCTTTCAGTGGGCAACTGCTTTAAGTTCGGAAAAGGCTGATTCAGTAATTACTCATTTATTAGAAGTCATGGCTATCATGGGTATACCTACACAGATAAAGACAGATAATGGTCCTGCTTATGTCTCTAGGAAAATGAAACGGTTTTTTGATTATTACAATATCAAACATGTTACAGGTATACCATACAATCCTACAGGTCAGGCAGTCATAGAGAGATCAAATAGAACTATAAAGGATATGTTGAACAAACAGAAAAGGGTGGAAAACACCCCCAGGAATAGGTTACATAATGCTTTGTTAACCTTGAATTTTCTTAACGCCTAATGAGAAAGGAACAACGGCTGCAGAAAGACATTGGATAATGGAAAAGTCTACTGAACTAAATCAACCAGTTTATTTCAAGGATGTGCTAACCTCACAATGGAAGCCAGAGATGTGCTGCATTGGGGGAAGGGGTTTTGCTCTTATCTCCACAGGTGAGGAAAAATTGTGGATACCGTCAAAATTAATAAAGGTTCGTATGAAGAAGACAAGACACTTGGAAAAGATAAATAATTCATCCACAAGGACGACGAGCATACTAATGGTAAGGAACATAAATAGGTTGGGGGCAGGGTTCTTTTCTTATCTCCACAGATAAATACTGATCTTCAAAAAATTTAAGGGACCCTGAATATTTACTCAGTGATGGATGGAAAATGGTTACAACCCACTAAGGATCAGTAAGTATTGACTCTATATATATATACATATCTATATGTTTTATTGAACACTTTTTTATAAATATGTAGAGCTGGTTTTGAGTTGGACTCTGGCCCAGTCCCTCTTCAATTCCAAACCTGTTGATAAGAGATATCTCACAGGATAAGAATAATTATATACTTGGTAAACTTTCTTTACTTTTTCTCATATCTGTGTCTTTCTTTATATGTCAGTATGTGTCTTTGTTGTTAATGTTTAAATTTCCCATAACAAACACCAAATTTTTCTACAGTAATTTTTGAAGTTTTCAGGATGAGGATGGGGCCCCACAACATCAACTCAATCTGGTTTTTATGACGTCATGATTATATACATATTTTTTTTCTCTTCTTTTTTCTTTCTTTTTTAAGCGCTAATAATAGACTTGTTTTTTTGGTACCAACTGCTCGAGACAATTTCGAATGGTGCACATTTTTGACAACACTCTGGCCAGACCTTCTAAAGATACACAGAGACTAGTTACAATTTTCTTAGGTCAAAGGTTAATTTGGGAATTTTATCATCATTTGCTTTCACGGGAGCCCCTAAGGAGAACGTCGCCCCCATGTCAGCTTGAAGCAATCTTAGAGACGACGTCCCCTCTCCCAACAGAGTTTGCCCTCAGGGTTAGGGACATCTTTTAATGGTTGGTTTGGGGTTGAGGGGATGGGGGGATGTTTTATGGAATTAGGGGTATGTTAAAAAAAAAAAAAAAAAAAAAAAAAAAAAAAGAGGGGGATTAACTGGTTTGATGTTTGGTATTTGTGAGTTACTGATTTCAGAAAATTGTTTTCGGACTGTTTCCTGTATATTGATATATTGTATATTGAATGTGAGTGTTCCTACCTCTATTTTGTATAAGAATATGCTTATATTAGATTGATACTTCTACCATAATACGATGTACTTTCTACCTCTAATACTATTTATGTAATATCAATATTGAATGTGAGCTCCTTCCATTGTTTACTTTTGATATGTAATGACATTGTTTACAGATGAAGATCATTGTCTTCATATATTGCACAGATCATTGTCTTCATATATTGCACAGTTTATTCTTTTAATCTTCAAGTTAGATAGGTATTGAGAATTATATGTTTGTCATGTTTATTTTTAGGTTAATCAGGTCTTCTAGATACATAGAGATTATATTTAGTATAGATAGTATAATCTTCAGCCTCTTTAAAGAGCTGCAGAAAATGGCTTTTAATCTAACCTAGAATTCTATGCCAATGAGACACAATTACTCCTGGCAACGCCACTCTACTCCCGAGAGAGAACGTTGAGCACCAAAGACACTCCACTGGGAGCTTGTCTTCTTGGCAGAACTGGCCTTTGGGTTAAGAAAAGCCCATACCTCAACTACTGACAAAGTTTTGAAACAGGATTGTCTTATCTTGCCAAGACAGGGTAGGATGATTCTAAGAAAGTTCCTTACATCTGATAATGGTATGTCAGTTATGTTTGGCCTTAGCCAAAGTTGGTTGACTCAACATTGCAAACGAGAATTTGGGTGATTGCCCAGGTAGTCAGTTGTCTCTGTTATTTTTGGCACATTTTGGATATTTGTTAAGTAATATTTATTCCCTTCTCAGATCTTTGATGGAGTTGAAGATTATATAACTGTAATTACTCTCTATATTAGTTAGACTCTTTGAGATAGACTGTCTGGTAAAACTTTTGTTCTCAATATTGTTTATTATATTTATTTTTTGTTATTGTTGTTTATAGTTGTATTTGGTTTAATTCTGTCTTATTTAGACAAAAGGGGGAGATGTAGGGATGAGCCCCACCCCCCTAGTGGGTGGGCTCGCCTGGGGCAGGTTTTGGAGTGTTAAATAAGTTGCGCAAACCTGTGCCCCCCTTGTTTGCCTGCTCTCTCCTGTTCAGGCGGGGAACTTTTGGTTGCGTGAGTTAATAAAGCTGTATAACCTTATATCCTTCTGACTTAATTCAAATCCGCCTTTAGT